>VXBI01008350.1:158661-180577 GCA_013397375.1 Toxostoma redivivum | reverse complement strand
TTTTCCATCTTCCTTTCACAGTCAATTTGCTGCAAGTTGGATCTTGAAAAGAACACTCTGACATCTAGCACTGTGGCTAACCTGTTAGGGAGCTTTTCAATATTTATATACTATAACCCCTGATAAGACTGTCTTTTTTCCAAATAAAGCCCTGCATCCCTCCTTGGGNCCTTCTTCTCCCTTTCTCCTTTTCATAATTCCTGATGTTTCATCCCCTCTATGGAGTTGCAGCTGCCTGTTCTTCTACTGCATTTTTAATTTGAAGAAAATAACCACATAGCTTCATTATGGTATGGGGAGTGAATGTGACAAGCAGCAACCTCTTGGAGATAATGAGGGAACAATTAAATGGTCCTTTGCTAGGAAGCAGCTGAAACAATGGGAGCCACAACAGGTCACACACGAAATAGATCAGAGAGGTGGACCATGTGGGTGGAAAAGTTCATAGTGGTCTGAAGCAGAATACAGCAGTGGTGGGGAAGGAGGAGAGTGAATTTGTCTGCAGCTGTTCAGCAAAGGGGTGGGAATAAAAGGTTGAAAGGGCAGAAGCAGAAATAGAAGTAATAGAAAAGGGGCAGTCAGCAAGAAAAGGCCTGGATATATGGGTAAAAAAAAAGAAAGGGAAATAAAGCCAGAAAAGAAGGCAAAATATAACCATGCCCTGGCAAAAGAGAGGAACAATCACAGGTTTTTTTTCTGTGACTCCAGACTTTCTGTGCTCTAAGTTAAACTTGTGCATAGGTTCAGATCAAATCACAGTGTAAAACTAACATTTTATTCCCTATGTTTGGAGTTTAGCAAGGTTCAGGGCCGCCCTGCTACTTTCCATATCTATCCTTATGAATTGTTTGGATGACTGAAATTATAATCTTCATATTTTATAAGAGGATGGATATATGGGCTTCTAGCTATAGTGTAGTTCAGTAATTTGCAGAAACCTATTCTGTTTGGACAAGTTGGTCTCTAATCCCTGAGAGGAGAGGAAGGGAAACCAAACACCTGAAATCGCATGGCAAAATCCTCATCCTAGGTAGGTCTTTCTGAGCTTGCCTGTTTACAATGCACATTGAAAGATTTAACACAAAATCCTTTTTAAAAAATGCAGGAGTTTTATTTATTAGAGACGTGAAATTGAAGAGGACCTTCTTGGCCACTAAGGTCAATTCCTTAGTTTCCTTTTTTGTTTTCTTAATCAAAGTGATAAAAATCCTCATGGCCTGCTTACCAGGTTTGTCTGGGCTTGTTAGCTGCCCTGGTCTGAATTTCTCATCTTTGATGGTTTGGAACTGTTCAGTCTTGTATCTTGCTAGTTTTTCAAGTTTCATCAATAAACCAAATAGAAGCATTGCCTCTTTTATTCTCCCCATGAATTTTCCAGAGATGCACAGAAACAGAAACTTTTCATTTTGAGTCTGAATATAATTTTGCCATCTTATGTATATTGCAATTCATTTTTCTGTCCTTAGATCAGATAGCTTCTTTTTCCTTCTTTGTTATGTTAAATGAGAAATTGCTCAATTTTGTCACTGGGAAAGTAACAGTCCCTGTGTTAATTTCTGACAACCAGCTGGTATTTAGCTTTGGTTGATATGCACTATATTTCTTTGACTACACTGAATTTCAAAAAACATTAGAAACTAGGAGGAAAAGAAAAAAAAAATCACACAGAACAAAACAAAATAAAAAATTTCCAGCAAATTATAAAGGAGAGTTCTAATATTACATGGCATAAATGACAATATCTGATGGCTATTTATAGTCTCTTAAGCCATTTCACCTGAAAAAGAAAAAGTCAATCTAAAATATTAAGAGTTAAGCAAAAGGTCCTATTCATCCAACCTTCAACCAAATCAAACCAAACCAAACAAAAAAAAATCAAAAAAGCCACACAAAAAACAACAAAAACCCCCAAACCCACAAAAAACAAACAAACAAAAAAAAAAAACCCAAAAACTACCAAAAAATGTCAGACCCTTCTTTGAGGTTATTTTTTTATTTGTTTGGGTTTTGTGTTTTTTTTTTTTTTTTGTTGTTGTTGGCTTTTTGGGTGGGTTTTTTTTTTGTTTATTTTACTATTTTTCACTTCCCTCTTATCTGTATTGATATTAGGAATGGAAAGTGAGGAAAAGTAGATATTAGGAGAGCACCAGTGGAAGGAAAATGGAAAGTCGCTCATATTCTCATTACTTTGTCTTTCAGCAACACCTCCATGAAGTCACACTCTTCACATCACATAGCTCAAAACCAGAAACAAGCCCAAAATCATTATTTTAAACACAAAAGACACACAAGGTGATGAAAAAGAAAATACAGTATTTCATTCAATCACAAGTGCCCAAAGGCTGGAAAGCTATAGGTTAACAGGTAGACTGGTAGAAGAGATACCACACGCCAGCCTAGAACACTCTGGCTGGGGTTTTAGGGCAAAACCCTTAAAGAGTGGTTGTTTCCTTTATATTTAAACAGTAAATTTGTTATTACCCTCCTCTGCACAAAATGGAATCAATGTCTCTGTCTCCTTTGGACCTTTGGATGAGCACTGGGGTTGATACTTTGGACGTCATCTCCCTCACAGGAGCAGGAGCAAGGTATGCAAGGAGTCCCTAGGGGTTGGCTTTTGCTTCAAGTGAAGCATTTTGCACATCTATCCCTCTGCAACAAAAAAATGTGTTTCTATTTCACTGCTATTTGAAAAGACACTAATTCATAGTGCATTTCCCCTCCCCACTCACCCTTTTATCAGGAGAGTGATAGATTTATTGAGCCAGGTCTTCAGCTGGTGTAAATTGGCATTGCTGCATTGATTCCTGTGGGCCTGCCTTGATTTATGCCAGTTGAGGATCTGGTCCATTTTCATGATATTTGAACATCAATCCTTGCATCTCTTTTTCCCATCCGTAGGCTTTTTCTGTCACGCTTCTGAGAAGAAAACGCAAATGAGTTAAGGGGCTGTCACCAGCCCAGGGAAGAATTTGCTATTCTTTCTTTGTGACTAGAGCCTCTCCTGTTAATTTCCATGGCAGGTCCCTCTCAAGTTTCTCCAAAACTTGTTACCATGTCCTCCTGAGGATGTCAGCTCCTGTTGCAGACTGAAACATTAACAGGGGAAGTTATTAGCTATTCTCTTTACATACTGCCTTTCTTTATATCTGAATTAATAGAAGTATGAATGCTGGTCATCAAAAGAAATAATGAGTTTTAGAAAGTGAAAATGACACTGACAAAAACAAAAGAAATCTGATCTCAGCAGAAGGGTCCACAGAGAAGAGGAACAAAGAGGTAGAAGATAAAAAAGAAAAATTGAGAACCTAAAAGGAAAAGAAAAGAAAGAAAGGGGAAAAGAGAAGAAAAGAGAAGAAAAGGGATGCTTGGAATGAGAAAGAGCAAACTAGCTCTTCAGCAGAATTGAAAGCAGTCATCGTGCAGGCAGAAGGAAGAGAACTTATCAGATTTAAAAAGACTAATTTTCTTCCTCCCTTTTGACTGAATAATATAAATACATATTGTTAAGCTGTTACTGGATGTTCTCTTTGGAAATGTGCCTTTGATTACTGGACAGAGGACCACACACTCAGAAGCAAAATGCCACAGAAGCACAATGTCCTATACCCAAACAAAACCTGAACAGCCCCTTTCCACTCTTCTCAATCTTTTTGCCCCTGTCTTCCTTGGTTTATAATTGATGAAGTCTTGTTACAGCTTTCTTTAGGAAAAGGGTTTTTTGATCACTTCTAATACAGATGCTTTTTTTAAAAATCCCTTTTCCTCTGTTCTGCTGATAAAATAAAAAGCTGAAAGGAGTAAATAATTAATGTGAATATTTTAACTATACTTATGCCTCTACTTTCAACAGTTTAAGTAATTGATTTCCTCAGCTTGAGGCCAAACAAGCTCCTCTTAATGCATTGTATCTCTACTTTTACCTGTTTGACACCTGTCTATCTGATGTTTCAGAAAGTAGAGGCAGTTAGATTAACAGTGCTGTAATCATACAAATGTTAAGGTTGGAAAAGACCTCTACAATCATTGAGACCAACCATAAACCCAACACAGCCCCACAGCCCTGTTACCACTAAACTGTGTCTCCAAGTGCTATATCCACACATTTTCTAAACAATTCCAGGAATGCTGATTCCACCACTTCCATGGGCAGCATGTTCTAATGTCTGAACATCCTTTCCTAATATCATTCAAGTTCCTGCTTTGTCACATGTCTTCTGGATAGTCATTGCTATGCCACTTACTCCCTCTGGCCTGAGTTTCTTTTTATCACAAATGTCATGGTGGTTTGCTACCTCCTAAGGAAGACAGGGAAGAAATGTGAAAATAGACTAGAAGTGCAAATTTGCTACAGGGACCCTTGATTCAAGGTTGTTTTATAGAACCAGCAATGACCATTGCACTTCTGAACAATGGGTGTAGTTTGATATTCCTCTGGCAGACTTTATCTATCTCCTTTTCTACAGTATTTAGAGTGGATATCTCTAGCCCATATTTCATTATGTGATTAATAACACTTGAGTAATTTATGTGAAGACCAAATATGATAATGGAAGATTCTCATGAAAATAGAAAACTATTGTTTTTTGTACTACCTTGAGTGCTACACTCCCTGTCTTAATATTTTACACCCTTATACATTTTAGATTGATGCTGGGAACATTTCAAGCAGTGCAGCATGAAATTTCTGGTTCTTTCCTACTAGGGGATGATGGAAATTTCTCCTGGAGGGCTTTCCATGTGTGGCTATCTCTGTCTCTGTCTATGACACTTTTGAAAGTCCCTAAAGTCTTCAGCTTAAACAGTGTCATGCTGTTAAACTTTAAAACAGAGTCTATGAGTTTTTAAATCTTGGGTGGATTTTTTTTGCTATGGAGGAATAAGAATGCACTGCATTATGTCTAAGTATTTGAACCTTTAACCACATTTATAGAAATATGCTAGTGTGACATTAGAGACATTGAGAGAGACTCAAGACACTATCTTTTCCATGGCCATGATTCCTTCGTAATCCTGCTGGGTGATTCAAAGAGGCCATTAATGAATCTTGAGGAGGGGTTATCTTGGTTTTTTTTTTTCCTTCTCAAACTCTTCTTCACAAGATACCAGATATTTCTTTTTTTCTGAATCAACTAATTGATGTAAATTTGTGTGATATCCTCCTGGGAGTCACTTACCTTGTATCACAGATGATCTCTGGGGAGATATGGATCTCAGCTGCAGTCCTGTGAAGAAAAGCTAAGTGAGCCTCTACTGTAGAAGAACTGTGATCAAGACACTCTATAATACAAAGCAAAAGAATCTCAGGACACCTGATACAAGCTGCATAAAATAATGAAATATGGAAAGGCAAAGTAACTAATGTAAATTATAAAAAATACACTCTTAAGACTGTTTGATACCTCCCTTTGAAGGTTTCAAATGAGAAGAGATAAAAGCTTGTTGGGAAAGTCTGCTTTTCAGTATGACTGATTTTGAAAAAAAAAATAGCTATTTTATTATACTCTTCATGAAAAGTCTTCTTTGGAATTTCTATCTGCAGTATATTAAAAAAAATTAAAATCCATAAACCTGCAATTTTTTTGTATGATCAGGAACTGAAGGGGTAAAATTAACTGGAGTTTAGCAACCACAAATCATTATACTGATTAAATAAAAAAGAAAACCAAAAAAAAAACCAAAACAAAACAACCAAAAAACCAACCAACCAAACAATCCACCAAACCAAACAAAACAAAAAACCAAATGAAACTAGTATCCTTTTAATAAATATTGAATTTCTAAGTAACTTTTCAAAATTTTAATATTTTAAATAAAATATTTATGACAGAGAGGAATTTTTCTTTATTAAATACACCTTAATAAGCCTGAGAAATATTCTTAATAAAGATAAAAAAGCCAGTTTCTATCTGTTTTTTGTCTATTTCAAATCAGAGAAAACAAATTTGCATGATGACAAATTTAGCAGCCTTTGTCCCATGATAAGGCAATGACCAAGAGCTATTGGGAATTCAGACCTTTTGACCCTATATCTTTCATGTCCAAGATAAATTTTGTTCATGAAAAACCTATCATTTTATCTCAGAACAATATTAACTACACAAACAAGAATTATGTTGATGGCTACATAGGTCTTCCTTGATTTTAATAGTGTTGTTTTAATTTCATTTTTGTTACCACTGAAGAAGATGGCTTAGTGAGATGTTGACTCTCAGTTTGCAAATAATGTTTTGGTTTTTTTCTTCATATTTGGTTTGAATTGAGATGATCAAACAAGGCCAGCACTGACTTTTGACTTACTTCAAGATATATGATAACTTATTATGATGTGTCACTTAATCATACTCAAGGGTGTTAATATTTTGTGACATGTCAAGAATGAGGAGGTGCTGTAACTCAGAAGTTGCCTTCTGTCACAGCTGTCAAGCAGGACATGAAATCTGGTCCCTCTGGTAAAATTTACTTATCTCCCTACCTAATTTAGGACCAACATTTCAATATGCCATTCCTGTACTACCCCAGAGAGGTACTGTGTTAATGAAGAAGTTGAGGAAAAGGTTTTTCAGTTTCTATACACATCACAAGTGAGTTTGGCCACTGAATTAGTGTGTGCTGTTGTGTGCACCAGATTCTTTCCCTCCACCATTTAGATGAAAAATCCATTTATCAGAGAAAAAAAAAAGGTCAGCTCTCATATTTTCCTCTTGAAACCAATGAGTTACAGATTACACTGATGCCAAGATTGTTAACACGGCAGAGAAGTACAGCCAAGTGCAACAGTATTACCACCTCCACAGATAATGAAGCAGCAGTAGGTTTTAAAATAAAACTCTTACAAAGGGTTATAAATAAAATTATTGTTCTTCCCCTTAGTACGAGATCCATGGAGCAAACAGTGAAATTATTAGGCACTTGAGAGAATATATATTTATTTTTTTCCAATCTTGTGTAACTCTTTGGCACAGGCTGTAATAGAAAACAAAAGTAGACTCTAGCTACAAAGCAATTATATTCATTTCCAAAAAATACATTTCGTATGAAGCTAAATTGTTGAGGAATAGTGTTATAAGTGCTATTGCAAGACCTAATTTCAAGAGTGTTTTAAGGCAATTTTAGGCAATGCCAATGGCTAATCCAACCATTAGGTGTTAATGCAATAAAAAGAAGACAGAGGCTTCTTTTCCTGGAAAATCATATTTGTTGTATGGGAGGACTGCAGGTACACAACACACTAACGCTCTTCATAAAAAGATTACCAAAATTTCTCTGGTAAGGCCAGTTCAATTCAGCAAACCTTTTTTGTGTGGTTAATATGGAAAATGTGGTCAACTTAATATAGCAGTTCTAGTATAAGTGATCTTCTCCAAACCACAGAAAACTTTGGGTTTGAAGGCACCTTAAAGATTATCCAGTTACAATGTCCCTGTCATGGGCAGGGTCTGTTTCCACTAGACTACGCTGCTCCAAGTCCCCTTCCAACCTGGCCTTGGACACTTAGAGGGATTTGGCACTCACAGTTTCTCTGGGCAGGCACCTTCACAGGAAAGAATTTATTCCTAATATTTAGATATTAGGAATAAACTGCTTTCTTTGAATGTGAACCCATTCCCCCTTGTCCTGTCACCCCAAGACCTTGTAAAAATCCCTTTCCATTGCTCTTATAGCCCCTTTAGGTAGGGGAAGGTTCCAGAAATTCTTNGAAAATGTGGTCAACTTAATATAGCAGTTCTAGTATAAGTGATCTTCTCCAAACCACAGAAAACTTTGGGTTTGAAGGCACCTTAAAGATTATCCAGTTACAATGTCCCTGTCATGGGCAGGGTCTGTTTCCACTAGACTACGCTGCTCCAAGTCCCCTTCCAACCTGGCCTTGGACACTTAGAGGGATTTGGCACTCACAGTTTCTCTGGGCAGGCACCTTCACAGGAAAGAATTTATTCCTAATATTTAGATATTAGGAATAAACTGCTTTCTTTGAATGTGAACCCATTCCCCCTTGTCCTGTCACCCCAAGACCTTGTAAAAATCCCTTTCCATTGCTCTTATAGCCCCTTTAGGTAGGGGAAGGTTCCAGAAATTCTTCCCAGAGACTTCTCCAGGCTGAACAAAAAAATGCTCTCAGCCTCTGTAGCAGAGGTTCTCCATCCCACAGATCATCTTGGTGGCCTTCTCTGCACTCATTCCAGCAAGTCCACGTCTTTCTCATGCTGGAACTCTGTCTAGTAAGCACTGAGGCAAAACACGTGGTTGAACACCTCAGCAACTTCCACCTAGACAGTCCCAGGTAATTTCCTTCCAATTTCCTTTCAGAAAAGACCCACGTTTGCCCTGGTTTTCCTTTCATCGCCAATGTCCTTAGAGAAGCTTTGCTTTCTGCCCTTAACAGAATACTGTTCTAACTTTCATATGTCTTTTAATCTTACTGTAAGTCAAAGAAAAGTCCCAAATCTGTATGTTTTCCTCACACTGTCAGGGCATTAGGATATGGTTCTACGTTTTCTTGTCTACACCCATCTCTCTTCCAAATACATAAAAAATAATAGAAGGAGGTCAGGGGCCAATTGTTATAATTAGTCACCAAGGTCAGAACTAGAAGTAATGGGATGAAGCAGCAACAAAGGGGAAATTTTAGTTAATGATTAAGACAAACTTTATAACTATTAGGATCCATGGAACAAACTGCCAAGGGAGGTCACATCATTTTCACTGACAAGCATTCAAGGGCAGACTTATAATCACTCCCACAGTAATGTCTTAAGGAAAATTAATTCAGTCTTGCTGTGAAGCACAAGCACAAGATATGCCACTCACTAGGATCCCTATTCCAACTCTAATGTTTCAGTGCTGAATCTGTGCAAAAAAAACAATAATTATCTGTTCCTATAAGAAAGAAGTTTGAGTAGAGAAAGCTGCTAATGTATATATTGACTAATATTTTGCTAATGTTCCTAGCATGTCTGAGTGCCGCTATACATAAGAGATTTTGAAGAATATTAACAGTGATTCTGCCCAATATCTATTATTTTTATCCAAGCATCTCAAACCTCATTGCAAGCTTTGTGAAGCTCGATTAACCTATCAAACTTCACCACAGGAACATGTTGTGCCCAGGTGGTTGTTGTGACAAAAGCATCTGTGTCATGAGAATTGAGGATTTATTTCTAAATCATAATAAATAGCTTGAAGCAGTGCCAAATTCAGGATTGAGTTGAAAAGGTTGAGTGTATCAGGGAAAATAGGTGCTATTTTGAAGGCAGATAGACAATTAGTAGTGAACCCTTGATCCTCTGTGCCATGTCCTGAGAGCTAGCTGAGTTGGGCTTAAAGCAAAAATACATATGGCTGAACTCCTCATGGTCACTTTTCTACTTGGTTAAATCTTGGGCCAAACAAAGCATTACTGACAGTGTAATTTCTTTAGCTCTCTGGATAAAGGAAAACCTCTTTCTACAAAGAAATCCCTAGGAGTCCCTTATATAATTCCCACATTGAGTCCAAAATCCCTGTTTGAAGTAAGAAAATAATAGGAAACCCATTTAAAGAACACCCAGAGATGGAAATCTCTGGAAAATCTATCATCATCTTTGGTAAATAGCTCCCATGGTTAACAGTTTTACTGTTTAAATCTGTGCTTTATTTTGAGTTTGAATTTCTGTAGCTTTAACGACCAGCCATTGAACACTGCTGCAACATTGTCCACAATGTTCTTTATGTAGATATTTACATACTAATCAAATCTCCACAGGTGTTTTACCTCTCTCAAGTCAAATCAAATGAAATGCTGAATTTGTATGGGGACGAGTAAGAAAAAATCATCTGAACCCTGATGTGAAAAGGCTGTTCAAAGGAAACGTGGATGAGTAGCCATTATAGCCATGTCTAAAAATTACTAATTCCTTGCATTAACCTTCTATTTGTATAGTCAGTTTCAAATCTTGTTCTTCCCTGGATTTGTACTGGCACATTTGGTCCCAACTGTTTGCTTACTCCCAGTTTACCAACCAATCTAGAGAGCTCCAAGTCAGTCATCCATTCTGCTCATTATTTACTGCCGCATCCAAATTTATGTCATCTAAAAATGCTCTCCGATTTCCTGTTTATTTTTTGCCCCCCATATCCTTGTTGAAACTATGATAGGTATAAACCACGGCCTCACTGGAATTCCAACAAAAGGAGTTTTTGATGGCCGATTGCACATTTCATATGATATTTTGGGATCCAGTACTCAGTATTTTTTTTGACTGTGCAAAGTAATCTATATTAATTATTCAAACCAAGAATTCAAGTACTGACTACCTCTTCCACTTATTCTTAGAAAAGTGTTGTGACTTATTCTTGCAAAAATGTTTTTATAGTCAGACAACCTTTGTCTGGGACTTTGAAGCTTTTGTATGAATATCAGTCTTTCCAAGTTATAATGACTAATGCATTAAAAATTAATTTAGACTACTTCACAATGTCTAGTTATAAAAAAACAGCTANNTTTTTTGTTTGTTGGTTTTTGGTTTTTTTTGTGTGTGTGTTGGTTTTTTTGTTTTTGCTTTTTGTTTTTGTTTTTTGTTTTGCTTTTGTTTTGTTTTGGGGAGGGCGGGGGGGGTGGGAGAGAGTTATGTGATAAATACCTTTTTTCAGCATTCTTCAAATGACTTTATTTTCCCAGAACAAGTTAAGTGTACATGAGAAACATGAAAAGTGTCAAAGGAAACTTTTATTCTGGCTGTTTCACAGCAGCAGTAGAAGCTAAGGAAGTAGTATCTAGAAACAACAGTTTTGGTAAGCACCAAGGCTAGACCATATACAAACAAAGTCTGGAAAATAGAGACCAATTAATGCAGACTATCCTTAGACCAGGAGAGAGAGAAATTCTTCCTTCCTTTTCATTGTAAAAATTCTAATCTTCTTTTTTAGCCTGGAGCAGAGGAGATGGAGAGAGGATCTTATCTCTGTGTGTGTCTGGAGGGAGGGTGCCAAGAGGATGGATTCAGGCTCTACTCAGTCATCCCAAATACTGGAATGTCAGAAACTGGCAGACCAGAAGTTCCATGTGAATTTGAGGAGGAATTTCCTTAATGTGCAGGTGAGCACTGGAACAGATTGCCTGGAAAGGTTGTGGAGTCTCCTTCCCTGTAGATATTCCAAAGACATCTGGACACAATCCTGAGCAATGTGCTGTAGGGGATCCTACTGGAGCAGGGAGGCTGGAGTAGATGAGTTCCAGACCCACTCAACAATTAGTTCAGTTACACACACACACAGAAAGAAAAAAAGGGAAAGAAAAAAAAAAAAAAAAAGGAAAGAACTGCAGCTCTAAGTCTTAAAAATACATGTATAGCAACACTTTGAACAGAACAATTATGCCAAAATTGAGAGACTGGGCACTGATCAGCAATATGACAATTGAACCCATTGCTGCAGACAAAATGCTGTTGTAAACGTTCAAAAGACAGTGAAGGGAGGGAAGAGGAGGAAAAGAAAGAGGGGATATTCATTTTTATCACATTAAGATTGATTTAAAGATTGTTTGGGAGCTACTTTCATTTTCATTTTAATATTATTAGGAGATAGCAGCATGTAACAGGCTTTGACACTGAATGCTATACTTTGCATTGGCTGCAGAAGATGCCTGGGGAAGCAGGGGGGAGCAGGGAGGAATTGATCAAATTCTTTCTTCTTTCATATGAGCGGGAAAAGTTGTGTGACATTTACAAAGTCAACTGTCACCTGAACAACAAGCTGGAAGACAAGTTCCTACATTCCGTGTTTTATGTCTTATTTTAACCCATACACAACCATTTCTCTTGGCCTGGAGTTAAAGGGAACGCACTACTAAAAATGGTGAAAATAAGTTCCTTGCATTTATTCATCCATGGTCTCTCTCTTCTATGATTCTATCTTCTTTCATTCAATGCTCTACTGTGTTGTTCACTCCACCTCAAACGTGTTGTCATTGTGTTTTGAGATTAAAATAAGCATTTGTACCTAGACTTTTACTAATTTACCAACCTCTAATAAAATCTTGCCAATAGCTGCTAAAGCATTTTACAAATAACTCTTATAATGGGATTTCAGATTTATAGTGTGTCTTCTTTTGAGAGTTTGATTATTTTTTTGACAGGGAATTGGACAAAGAGAGATATAGAATCTACTGATAGGTGTTAAATGGTGAAATAACAGTCAAACAGGAACTGTTGTGTCCCAAATCTGGGCTTTGCAGCAGTTTATCAGCATACAGCAAACCATTTATAGTAGAAGAATGGTTGGACTATGTGCTTTTAGGGACACTGCCTTTAAGGTTTTTTTTTTCTGTTTGTTTTGGGGGGTTTTTTGTTGTTATTTTTTTTTCTCTTCTCCAGTTGCAGATATTTATTCATCCATTTGATCGTAAATCCCTGAGTAACCTATCCGGTGATAGATCATTAAAGGCTGATCAAGGTTACACTGCTTGACTGCTTGAGGAAGAAAGGAAGTAACTAAGGATCATAGAATTATAGGATTATTTAAGTTGGAAAAGACCTCTAAGGCCATTGAGGTAACATAGCACTCCCAAGTTGCCACTAAACCATGTCCTCAAATGGCATATACACACTTAAAGAAAAAAATAAAAAATCAGGAATGGTGACTCCACCACTTCCCTGAGCAGTCTGTTTCAATACCTCTAATATAAAATCTTTATTTCCCCTGCCCAAATGTGGGGCTGCTTCCTTGCATCTTGTCTCTTGTTACCTGGGAGAAGAGACTGAATTTCACGCAGCTACAATCTCCTTTCAGGTTTGACCTCTGAGATGGGTCTGTCACAGCAGAAGACTATGGAAGAGCCTAAAGCACTGAAGAACCAGCCCAGGTGTGATGTATGTGTCGCTGTGCAACACCTCATGTTCTCCTGTAGGTTTTAATTTTCTGATCTTTGTGTCTTCTTAATGCAGACCCTGATGCTTCACCTTGACATCAGCTTGGGCTTTACTTTTTGAATTGAGTAGTGAAAATGTTGCTTCTTCCTACATTTGGAGTCTACAGACAGGGGATGGACAGGAGAATCTGGAATCTTTGTGACATCATCATGGCCAATTAAAACTGGCAGTGGGCACAGTATTGATGGACCTAAAAAATATGTTGAAATGAATACAGCATAAGCAGCTGGAATCTTCTGAAAGCCAGTAATCTTCTCTCCTTTCCTGAAATATGGCAAGTAGGGTAACAGATACACTCATGACCTCCCACCAGAGCTGGTCTGCCGCTGCTTCTTGCTTTAAATGCAGAACAGCTTCTTTGGTGACAACACTGTGCATGGCAAGCAGAATAAGAAATCAGACAGTTTACAGATCGATGGTACATTTCCACTTGCATCCCAGCCTGAGGGAACATGCGTGTTTCTGCTAAAGTCAAACACCTTCCCAGAGGGAGCCTACATGTCTCATTCTCTCGTGGAAATCATAGGTCTCATCAGTGCAGTAATTCAGTATGTCTCAAATATTTCAGATTAGACAGGACAGCTATAATATTTTTCTTTTTTTTCTTCCCCAGAGAAGGGAAATTGCTTTATTTGCTGAGATGCATCTATGTCTGTTTCTCTACAGGTACTTTTGTGAAGAAATTACTGAGGTAGAGTTGAGTTTTGCACTTGGATTTGAATGTGGTTTGTCTGACAGCATGGCCAGGCTAGAAAACAGCACAATCTGAAGGAACTCACTGGTCAGACAAGATAGGAATAGAGGGAACTGTTATTGCATGAGTGGTGGATAGAAAGATGACTTCTTATCTTAATTATTTCTACATAACCCAGATTCCTGGGAATTGTAGAGACATAAACAATCTCTTGCTTTCAGTTGCTGGCAAATTTTTTTTTCCTGGGTGGATGACATTATTAGCAGGTTGAATATTTATAGTTAGGTTTAAATTTAGTTTTTATTAAGCTTTGTTTAAATTAGAATAATCAACTCTTAGAGTCAACTTCTTCATATAGGTAGTATTTGCTTGCAAGTATCATCTGAAGAGAAATGTATGTTTGGAGCCATTCAGGTCTAGCACATGCAATAGAGGGATTACAGCCTATTGTTGACTTCTGAATAAATAAGTTTTCCACATTCTGACTTTGAAACAAAAGTGTTGGTGTCTTATCTGCCTGCTTATATCACAGACTAAGGCATTTAAATATGGTTTAGATGAGCCCCTGTTCTTAGCAGTTTTCAGGTATTTAATGTGTTTAATAATTTTAGTTACTTGGTTTTCTTTTTCAGATGTGACCTGTGGGATCATAACTCTGTGCTTCCACTGCAGAGGGCAGATACCTAATTGTAATTCCAGTGGCTCAGTCTGTTTAAAGTGTGGCATTGCCAGCTACTGCATACTGCACTAACCTCAAAATCTGACCTAAGTAAGTTGTTTGTTTTTAATTACAATACCTGAAGAACATCTCTGTGATCAGTATTAAACTGAGTGAGTGTTAAGAATCATATCCTGAGCTTGAATGAGATCTAGCATCTGGTTGAGCAACAATGAGCTCTGATTGAAGCCTCACCAGTGCAGAAATAGTTACGTGAAGTTTATGCTCTTGTAACTTAAACTGCAGTCTATCCATCTGACTTTATTCCTATAAGAGTCAATCCTCTTTACATTTACAGTTTAGATGACATCCTTCCCTTCAGATGACTTTCATTCTGCACTGAATTATTGCCTTTCAATGGAGCAGAATTAGCTCAGACTCTCTCTGTCAAAGTTCATTACGATTGTGTTACAAACCTCATCTGCAGACACATCCAAGCAAATGTAATCATTTGTGCTCCTAGCACTCTGAATTTAAAACCACTATAAATAATTATGATTGTGCTAAGTAACTAGAGCAAAGGCTGTTCAGGATAAGTTTTTACAGCACTGGGTCAAATCTGTTGTAGGTGCAAATTGAGGAATAAAGCAAGACTTACACTAGCTAAGGAGTTTAGCAAATCTTGACAGTGAGTCTGGTTCCTAAGAGCAGGCACAAAAGCCTCAAGCCAGCTGTTGTGTCTGGTTTATCATGAACCACCACCTTTGATCAGAGAAGAGGGGCTGAGATGTGCTGAGATGTGATGAGATTTATTAACTGCAGGTGTAACATTCAAGTGTTTTGGCCCCAGAGGAACTTCACAGTCTGTGGTGACACTAGTGGGATTACAGCAGCAATACATGTGGCCCACCACCTTTCAGATCCATCAGGTAAATACCAGGTTTCATTTATAGTAATGACACTGCAGGTAGATTGCTAAAATTGGTTGCTCACATGGGACGACCAGGAGATGTTTATAGCTTCATGTCTCTGTTTCTTGCCCATGTTTTTCATGCACGTTCCTTGGGATTATGCTGCTTTTCCCTGTAGTACAAATCTCTTCCCTCAATTTGCTCCCCTGAACCTCATTTTCTGCTATTTTAACTTCTACTCTTAGCACTATCTATGCTTCATCAATAAATCTCTCCTACTCATTTATCACTTTTGCTCTCTACCAAGAAGCCCTTTTCTAGTGTGACATCCCAGCTCACTTAATCACAACATGGCTAGGGAGATGCCTTCCTTCAGTGTGGTTGGCACAGCCCAGAGAAAAATCTGTGGCCAATAATAGCAATGAGTAAACTACTCCAGTGATCATTTAGAATGATGGAATGGTATATTTAGCACATTTGAGAGGTTTTAAGCCACTTCAGAACATTATTAGGGAATTTGTGAAGGTGAAGGTTTTACCTGGATCATCAGACTCAGGTTCTATCTGCTCTGGAAGGTTGGTTTGCTTTTTTTTGTTTGTTTGTTTGTTTTTGTGTGTTTTTTGTTTTTGTTTGTTTGTTTGTTTTTGTTTGTTTGTTTGTTTTTCCCCTATGAAAGCAAACCTGCAGACTGCTACGAAGTGCCAAATATGTTTCCTTCCTTTTCCAGCTCTTACTTTCCATTTGGGCCAATAGGGGACACAAGAAGACAGTTACAGGTTCAATAGCTCTTGAATTTAACACGCCATTATATTCAGTACTTTAGGTTTCCTTCTTCTTTTAAATTATATGGCTGCAACAACTCAGTTACAGAGGAGTTTTGTTTTAGTACACCTTCTGAAACTCACTATACATAATTTTGCAACCAAAGAAAAGCAGAAAAGAGTTAACCCTCATATTTACACACATACACACAGAAAAATATTTATAGATCTTCATGCGTGTGTGTATAAGTGTATCTTATCGTCAAGAGCTCTGGGCTGAAAAAGCTTCACTTTGGCTTGGTTCATTATACGTTTTACTGCTTGTAACACCTTGAACTATTTAGGAAAAATATTATATGTATTGTCTTTTTATTCAAAACCTCCGGCTGCAGGAGATTTTCAATGAGTGACATATACTAAACAAAATTTGGCCAGCATAGCATTCTCAACTTTTTATTGCACGTATATGAAAACTATTTAGAGATTTTCAGTTAAAAAATATAGTATTCATTAAAGACATTTCATTCTTTATCTGGCATATTTGTAAATTAATAATGTGCTGTATGCAGTGCTATATTCTATCAAACTGAAACCATGTGGATTTTATCCACTTCTTCATGTATTAAAAAATCCAAAAAAACTTATTTGCACAAACTGGAATTCACAAGGAGGAGAAGAAGCATATGGATATTTTGTGATAAAAGGAAGCTTGAATAAACAAACAAACAAAAAAAACCAACTATATTTCTGTAAGATGCAGGATCATTTTAAAAGGAGAATGTTCACCTAAAGCAACAAATATAAATCAGGATCTACATCAAATGCCTTCCACTCCCGTAAATGCACTTTTGTCTCCTTTGTTTACCAGAGGCTGAATTGGGCTGGAACTGTATGCAATAATCAGAGACATCTAGTGGCTGCCTGACAGACTGCAAACAAACATCGCCACATCCCTCTCCTCTCAAGCTTCCAGACACACAAACAGCTGTAGCTGTCCTCGTGTTTTAAGGATCCCTTTTCCCAGTCCTTTCAAACGGGACACTAGGGATTAATTTCATTTCCCCACTGATGGAAATACAGGTGATGCTGCAGAGATACCTTCCTATAGTTCTCTCCAGAGAATATTTAGGGATCCTTTTTCACTTCTGTGGTCTGTGTTTTGGTTAATGTATTCCTGTCTCTAATCCCTTACACTGCACGTCTGCAAAGAAACTATTAAAAATGAAAAGGCTACACTGAAGCAATGGAGCTTATTTTGACCCAGAGAAATAAAATAGTGGAGGTATACACTGTGTAGTAATTATAGGATTAATGTTACTTCCAGAATGATAAAAAAATCTCTGGTTTCCAATTTTGTCTTACTTTGAAACTTCCCTGATATGTTACTGCTCATGAGAAGAACAAATACAAACTGAGATTTTTTTTCCTTCTTTTTCTTTCCCTCACTCTTGCCCTGCTCTCTCCTAGCCACAAAAACTGGTCAACATTTTTTCCCAGGTTTTGTTGGGTTCTGAGGGTTTTTGTTATTGTTGTTCTTGTTTATTTATCTATACTTGTTTCCTTAGGGGCTTTACTAAGGAAATTTTCTTCTTAAAAACGGCAGTCTTCTCTACCCTGACAGGCCAGATGCTGATACAAACCTTTAGGCTACACATAACTAACCCTAAATATCATATTTGTCAATTCTAATTTACATGTTCCTCACAAAAATAAATTTGTGGCTGATTTTATTTTTTTTTTTCATTTTACAGGTGCTTATGTTAAAATATAAAAAATTACTTTTATCAGGTTGTTGTTTGGGGAAAAAAATAAAAAATTAAATAAAACATGAAGGAATTGTTTACAAATTATCTTACAGCGAACTTTCTTCTTTCTTCCTAAATAATAATTTTTGCTATGGACCTGTAACAGGGAAGCAAGTGGTGATCCTCTTCTGCATGATCCATTTCTACATCTATAGAGGAAGAAAACAGAAACAAAGCTCCAGAGAAAGTGATATCTGGAGAGAAGAGAAAGTCCTTGTTTGAAGCAGCTGGCACAGTCACACCATAAGTTTCCATCTAGTTAAATCCCTGCCTTCCCTTAAAACAAACAAACTCCAGAATCACTCAGAACAAACACACTCCAGTCCAAACCAAGTCAAGGCAGCAAGCAAATACACAACAGAAAACATCAGTCAATTAGACTTCTAAAGTCAGTTTAAACACAGGCACAGCAGATCAGCAAACACTTTCTTTCCCCTTATATGGAAAACAAACACGGGAGGCAGCCACAGCTGGACGAGCTGGCAGTCCTGGAGCCCAGCTCCTCAGGGGAAGGAGGGCCATGTCTCTCCTGTGACATACTGTTCTCTCTCTGCCTGGTTTCCTGACTGGGGATAAAAATATTGATATAATTTTGCTAATTAGAGTTGTCTATATGCTTTTCTTATTATAGTTGTGTTATGTAATTATATTTTATTGGGCAGTTAGGGGTAGGAAACAGCTTGGCAGAATAGGGCGTGGAGTGGGAATGATCATGAATTGACCATGAGACAACACTGTGCTCTTGCAGCAAAGAAGGTCAACAGTGTCCTGGGCTACATTAGACAGAGCCAGTGGGTTGATGATGGAGATCCTTCTCTGCTCAACACTGGTGAGACATCTCTGGAGAGCTCTGCTCTCCAGGACATGAGAGACATGGCTACATCACAGCCTAGCAAAACACCACCCAGATGGTCAAGGGTCTGGAGAGCAACATGAACACAGTCTCATGGAGATGATGGCTGTTCACCCTGCAGAGAAGACAGATGAGGGGTTTGGGGTTTTATTATGTCTTTGATAAATTCATAGATACCTTAAAAATATGAAATTAGGTTATTCCCAGAGATACCCAATGGAAAAATGAGAGAGAACACAGAGAAGATAAATGTTGCACTCTCAGTTTCTTCATTAGGGTAAAGTATGGTGTTCATCTTTAATTTCAGACTTGCCTTAAGAGAGACATCCCTGCTCTCTACAGTTACCTAAAACAATGTAGTAGATAGGTGGGAGTCAATCTCTTTTCCCACATAACAAGTACTAGGACAAGAAGAAATCTTCTCAAGCTGCAGCAAGGAAGATTTAGATTGAATATTAGGAAAAACTTCTTCACTGAAAGGGTGTTCAGGCATTGGAACAGGCTGCCCAGGGAAGTGGTAGAATCACCACCTCCTAGAAGTGTTGAAAAAATATGTGGATATGGTGCTTAGAGTCACAGATGGTGGTAAATTTGTCGCTACTGGGAAAATGATTGAACTCGATTGTCTTAGAGGTCTCTTCCAACCTTAATAATTCTGTGACTCTGATGAAAAAATTGTCATGCACAATGTTAACAAGAGCTTTTGTAATAGATGTAATAAGCTTCACTTTTTAACAGTGTGTCATGCACAACAGTACCATTTATTTACAATGGAAGATGCAAAAACAATGGCATAAGCTATCTGAAATATTCCTACAGTCCTACCAGAAGCAGGCAGGACAAGGTTCCAATTTACATAATGCATTTACAGTCTCAAACTTTTACTGAAGTCGCTAAAACCTCTTTTTTCAAAATGAGTGCAGTAAGGTCAGCTACTAAGGCTGAGGAATCATAGAATTATAGAATGGTTTGCAAAGAACCTTAAAGATAATCCAAATCCACCTTCCTTCCATGAGCCAGGTCACCTTCCACTAGATCAGTGCTCCAAGCCCTACCCAAGAATCCATGAAGCTCTTTTTCAAATTTCAAGGGATTTCCAGCCTTTTTACAAGCATCTGAATATTTGTGCTGTAACAGAACTAAGTTAAAAGAGCATTCACAGAGCTTTTATACAGAAGTTAGACCATACTTGTCTCATCTAAAGCTATTTGGAGGAATAATGTTGCTGATGTGAGTAAACATACAGCAGGAGTTTACGTTTACAGAATTACTTCTACAGATATTTCTTCATTACGCTTTGAAATCATACTCAAGCCAGAAGGCTCAAGTCATTTCTAAAACAGAAGAAGAAGAAGAAGAAGAAGAAGAAGAAGAAGAAGAAGAAGAAGAAGAAGAAGAAGACCACAAAAACAAAACAAAACAAAAAACCCCACAAACAAACAAACAAAAAACAACAAAACAACCATATCTTAACTGTTGCATTCCTGTAATAGAATATAAACCTGAGCTCAGAAGTGTGCCTTCTTATACATCTCACTGCTATCCCTCCTTGCTTTTCAGTAACTTCCAGCAGACAATTGTGTGAATAAACCAATGATGCATTTATGTCTCAATCCAACTGGACATGATGCTTCACTTTAGCATCTGGAATTGAAGCTGAATGTTATTTTTCTTTTTCATTCAACATTTCAAAAGCCTGTTTTCAGCAGGCAAAATTTCAGAAGCTAAATTTTGTGCATGAGGTGAAATACCTGTCTGAACAAGCTTCCTTTATGTGTCCTGGGTGGTCACAGACAGCAAATACACACGGTCATATTTCAATGTAGATAGTTCAGCTTTCTAAGAATGTAAATAAATACCAACAATGAATTTACAAGTTGCTCTTTGTTCTTTTATTTTAACAGATAAATTAATTTTTCAAAAAAAAAATTTAAGAAACTTTTGAAATATGTACTCTGGTATGCTTTATGCAAGAGCAAGACTTTGATATTTGTCTGCTATAGAAGGGAAAATTGGTGGATGTAAGTTGCAGTTATGAGGAAAATTAATTCTTTAAACAAATTCAGATGACTTGTGTGTATTAATTACTATCAGGTATTAGCCTGATAATACTGGCCTTTCACCTGCCATTTAAATCACGTCATATAGAAGGTGCTGGGAAAAAAAAAAAAAAAAGAAAGGTAACTTAACAGTCTTTGCCTCAAAGAATAGACTATTGGACCTCTAGGGCACCTCAGCTGTTCTGTACGATGAAATAAAAGTATAAGGCAGCTCAAAGAGTGTTTTCACAAAGAAAAGTCAAGGGATGAGAAAGGAGAAAAAACCCCACGCTGAATACTGAGGTTTGTCAGAAAATCTTGACCATATGTCAAACTCAAGCTCCTGATCAAGACTGCAGGTAGCTGCTTCAATCACCTGGTATCTGGTAGCCAGGACCCCACATCAGGGGCAGTCTCATACAACTCTTCTTTGAATTAAATGCATATGGCTCACTTCTTTTAAGGGAGGTAAGAGGTGTTCTACCACACACCTCTCTTCTGATCTCTCACTGGCTATGACATTCTCCATGAGCCCAAAATCTCCATTCCTCTACCCTGACAGAGTGCAACTTCCCTGCTCCTCATGTTGTGCTGGGTGGACTGAGAGGATCCCCAAGTGCCCATGATTTTATATTTAGATTAAAGTAAAATAGAATTTTATTGTGTGAATTTTTTTTACAAAAATCCAAAGGCATAAAGGAAAAGGCTTTTATGTAGCTTGGTTTAGAAAGGTATGCATATGACAGGAACTTAGAAGATTTTAAATAAAATTCCCTTATAATCACTGCTGGCTTTGAGTACCCAGCGAGACAGATATGTAGATTTATTATTTATTTAATATTACTTTTTAATGAACTGATTTTTGTCTTTACTATGCAGGGGAATTTTTGCTTTTTTTTTTTTTCTATCTGATAATCATGAGGGTCTGAAATAGCAGTGATTTTCTAGTTTATTTGCAGATTTTACAGCAGATAATGTAATACTCCCAGTGATGTGTCAGAAAACTTCCCTGTGGTACATGACATACAATGAGTACATGAGTCAAAATATGGCCCTTGAGATGTGAGGCAGGAGAATACAGAAAAGTGAGGAAAGAAGAAAAGAAGGGGAAAGAAAAAGAGAAAAAGAGAGAAAGAGAGAGAGAAGAGAAAGACAGAAAGAGAGAGAAAGTGAGACAAAGTGAGACAAAGTGAGAGAAAGCAAGAAGGAAGGATTCCAGGAAGGATTCCAGGAAGGAAGGAAGGAAGGATTCCAGGAAGGATTCAAGGAAGGATTCCAAGAAGGAAG
>VXBI01008350.1:145775-158612 GCA_013397375.1 Toxostoma redivivum | reverse complement strand
AAAGGAGAAAAAACCCCACGCTGAATACTGAGGTTTGTCAGAAAATCTTGACCATATGTCAAACTCAAGCTCCTGATCAAGACTGCAGGTAGCTGCTTCAATCACCTGGTATCTGGTAGCCAGGACCCCACATCAGGGGCAGTCTCATACAACTCTTCTTTGAATTAAATGCATATGGCTCACTTCTTTTAAGGGAGGTAAGAGGTGTTCTACCACACACCTCTCTTCTGATCTCTCACTGGCTATGACATTCTCCATGAGCCCAAAATCTCCATTCCTCTACCCTGACAGAGTGCAACTTCCCTGCTCCTCATGTTGTGCTGGGTGGACTGAGAGGATCCCCAAGTGCCCATGATTTTATATTTAGATTAAAGTAAAATAGAATTTTATTGTGTGAATTTTTTTTACAAAAATCCAAAGGCATAAAGGAAAAGGCTTTTATGTAGCTTGGTTTAGAAAGGTATGCATATGACAGGAACTTAGAAGATTTTAAATAAAATTCCCTTATAATCACTGCTGGCTTTGAGTACCCAGCGAGACAGATATGTAGATTTATTATTTATTTAATATTACTTTTTAATGAACTGATTTTTGTCTTTACTATGCAGGGGAATTTTTGCTTTTTTTTTTTTTCTATCTGATAATCATGAGGGTCTGAAATAGCAGTGATTTTCTAGTTTATTTGCAGATTTTACAGCAGATAATGTAATACTCCCAGTGATGTGTCAGAAAACTTCCCTGTGGTACATGACATACAATGAGTACATGAGTCAAAATATGGCCCTTGAGATGTGAGGCAGGAGAATACAGAAAAGTGAGGAAAGAAGAAAAGAAGGGGAAAGAAAAAGAGAAAAAGAGAGAAAGAGAGAGAGAAGAGAAAGACAGAAAGAGAGAGAAAGTGAGACAAAGTGAGACAAAGTGAGAGAAAGCAAGAAGGAAGGATTCCAGGAAGGATTCCAGGAAGGAAGGAAGGAAGGATTCCAGGAAGGATTCCAGGAAGGATTCCAAGAAGGAAGGAAGGAAGGATTCCAGGATGGAAGGAAGGAAGGATTCCAGGAAGGAAGGAAGGAAGGAAGGAAGGAGAAAAGAAAGACAAGATATATAATTAATTGGTCAATGTAGACTGCAATCTCATTTGGCTCTCATACCAATTCATTACCAGTATGACAAACATAGTGTGAATGAATAAGTTCTAGGTGAATTTATGCATAGCCAGATAAAAGTGAATCAAAATGCTTATTGTGATTAAAAAAAAAAAAAAGTTTATTTCATGGGCTACATTCCTGTAAAGAATGGAAGGCTGGCACTAATGGCACAGCAGCCATTTACACATCTGCAGTGAGATGTATCTGTTAAAACATAGATTAACCTTGAGATATAATATGTAACTCAAATTTGGTGTTTGGCAAATGGAATTGCACAGCCAAAGTATTACACAAATTTTACAAAAATTACACAAATCTTGGAGAGTATAAACAGTTCAGGCAATGTTATCCTAGAGAACTCTAAGACATATTTACACCAATTATATCGAGTTCAACTTGCCATCCTTTGGAGAAGACATGCCAAAATCATGAGTTTGTTCTAACCCTTCTTTCTTGTTTTAGATATTAAAATAGATTCAGAGAAACTAAGCTTAGAAAATAGAAGATTGTCTGACAATGCATTCTGTGCTGATGTCTTTTATATCTTACCAAAGAAGAAGGGTGAGATAAATATAGGAAAAGAAATTCCTTGGCCTCTTGCTTCATTGTTCTCTTTCCTTTCTCTTCTTTTGCTTTAAGTATCACCCCAAACCACTGACAATGCCTTGCTTCCAGGGGCCAGAAGGGTTAAATTCCTTCCACTTCACCCGGTCTCTCTTGAAGCTGGAGTTACACTCATCAAGGATCTAGCATGGGGAGGGATGGATTTCTTTAGACAGCCTGAGGGCTCCAACAGCAGCCTTCGCTTTCAATCAATGTCGAGAGGCACGAGTGGAAATTCATTCAGTGAGCAGTCGGAGGTCTTCGCCTGTCCATGCAGCCGCCTGGCACACAATCCCAGGCACAAACTGGTGGCATCTCAGCTGGAGATCTGACATTTTGCCGAACCACTGTTTGCTCGAGAACTGATAATTAAACACTCCTTCTTCTTTAAAAAAAAAGAGAAAAAAAAAATTAAGTCAAATCTGGTGGTAACCTTGAAGGCTTCCTTTTGTCAAGGTCTCAATATATGCCAAAATATATTTCATTCAGGATTGGTCCTAGCGGTGCAATTGCCTTTTCTGTTACCTGAGTGTATTATTCTGACTGTTTTCATTTGACTTGCCTCTAGGATGCTGTGCTGCTCTGGCAGAGAGATCTGTGCGCTGGCAGAGTTCATGAACTCACACTTGCAAGCTGATCTTTGCCCTGTGTATTTCTAAATATTTTGGTGTGTATGTAACATGACAGAATGTGACTTTCCACTGAAAAGCCAGATAGACACAAAGAGGAAGAAACATCTCACATCCCCTCCTTCCTCCACGTCCCCGTCGCCCCCCCGCTCTTCAATACTGTCAAGTTTTATTATGCTCAGAAGGCAACCAGGTGAGTCATAATATTTAACCAATATTGGGGGAAGGGAGACGTTTTAATTAATTTCATTACACATTAACAAAGTCCAGCTCATGACACTGTGAAAGTCTATATAGTCTTCTGCAGACAGATGGGTGCTTACCCTCTCTGTCCTCTGATTTTGCTGGATGAGGTGGAGATGTATAAACAAAGCTTGTTCTGCAGCCCTGCTTAAAGTCTAATGCCACTGTAAGACAAGCCAAGCAATCCATAGTTTGAAGCTAGTTTGGTCAAATCATACTGAAAGGCACCCGTTTGAGTTTTTTATTTTCAATTCTACTCACTGAGAAAAAAACCTGTAAGTTCTAAGCCTATCTGGAGGTGTTTCTTAAAGCCTCAGGAAAACAGCCTTGGTATTCTGTATGATCAGATGTCACCTGGTTCCAATCAGAGGTAGCTTGAAGCCTGGTTCTGATGCAGAAAACTAAACAAGCCTAGATACTTATAGTATATGAGTTGCAGAGGCAACTAATATGCTCCACAGTTTCACATCAGGAAAGGAATATGGTAAGAGAAGAGGACTGGACAAGGGATTCTGCCCTTCAAAAACAGTTCTCACTCAAACTGATCTTTGACATCTCTACCTGAAAGGTGATCTTGGTCCACTGATTCCAGTCTTCCCGCTAGATTGTTTTCTTTCTCTCCCTCTCTCCTTCTTTTTCTTTTTCTTTTTCTTTTTCTTTTTCTTTTTCTTTTTCTTTTTCTTTTTCTTTTTCTTTTTCTCTTTTTCTTTTCTTTCTTTCTTTCTTTCTTTCTTTCTTTCTTTCTTTCTTTCTTTCTTTCTTTCTTTCTTTCTTTCTTTCTTTCTTCTTACTCTTTCCCTCTTTGTCTCTTTCTCTCTTTCTGTCTCGTTTCCTTACTTTTATCCTTTCTTTCGCATTGTATCTTTGTCCCTCATTCTCTCTTTCCCTCTTTCTCTTTCTCTTCCTCTCTCATTCCCTCTTTCACTCTCTATTTCATTCTTTTTCTCTTCTTTCTCCTTTCTTTTGCTTACTTATTTTTTTTCATCTTTTATTTACTCCTTTTATTTTGAAACTTGCGCAAAAAGAAAATGAATGAATGGATGAATGAATAAATAAATAAATAAATTTCCAAAAAGAAGTCACCTCATAAAGAACAGGCCTTATACCTGTACTCCAGGTTTCTTAGAGGTGCCAGGTAAGAGCTACTTCAGTTTTCATTTCTCATGTTAGGAAATTTCTACACAGTGGGTGTGTATCTAAATCTGAGTCTGTAAGAAGGAATGACAGTGATGTTGTACCAGGATGTAAATAGGAACTAAAAAGGCTCAGAATTCCTTGTGACTAGGCAGAGAAACTGGTCTAAAAGTTTTGACAGAAAAGAGTCTTAAGGTATATGCTCTGATTCTTCCCTTTTATTTAAGAAAATTTTGTAGGCAAAATTATCATTGAGTCATTGCTATCCGTATCTCACTGTATTTTCCTCTGCACTTCAATGTCTTTTGTTGCATGAACAAGCCCAAGGCCAGGATAGGCATTTCTGTAGCTCTGCACTTCCTCGATTAAACTCAGAGTACAGAAAGCTCCAAGGTCAAGCAATGGAGTCCAGTTTCATGTTAGGAGTCATATTAAACTAAATAGCTAAATTAAACAAAAAAAAATTAAAATGGGCTTAAAAAATTAAATTAAATTAAATTAAATTGTGCTTAAGTATTGCTCTCTGAATGTCTTTATCCTGGTCTAGCTGAGAGAGCAGGAATTCTCCCAACCTTTGACTCCAGGCTGCTGGGTCATCCAGAGGCAGCAACCCCACTGAGGGAGCAGAAGTGGAGGTATTCATCTGTGCTGCCAGTCTGGGGATGAACCAGTTGGGTGGTGGGCTTCACTTTTCCAGACAGGAATTTTCTCTTCTTCTGTTTACTCCTCTTCTTGTCAGATCAAGCGAGAAGTATTAGAGAGAAATGCTTCAGGGAAACATAGCCTAGGGTTGTGCCTGCTGGGTCAGGAAAGCTTCTACACACACCATTTTCCAGGGCAGTTCTCTGAGATGTTCTGAAGACAGCAGCCAAATCAGTGTGCCCATAGCTCTCCAAGACTTATCCTTAACCCATCAATTGGGAAACCCAGATGTCTGAACATATACAATCAGAGGCACGTCATCAAAGAGCAAACTAATGAATAGTATTTACAAGAGATACACTCAGAAGTGACCATGTATATTTTTATTATTTTTTTTAAAGAAATTTTCATTTGGTACCTCCAGTATGTCACAAAGTACTGAGGGCAACTGAGCCCTTTTCCCCTGCACCACTCTGTTGCAGAGCCAGCTCTTTCTGTCCTTTGTGCAGATCCACCAGCTCCTCTGCCTGGTTTTCTCACACATCACACCCCTCTGTGGTGCTGCACACAGAACAAACAGCAGCAGTGCTCTAAGCCAAACATACTTTGTCAAGTGAGTGCCATTACATGTAAGGATTGATTTGCTGGTGGAGATGTTGCATATATGTAGACATGGAAGCCAGGGTTAACAAGTTTCCCCGTGGCAAATTTCACTAACAGCACAATGACAAAAAGACAATTCTTGTTGTTGCCTCTTAGATCCCAGCTATTGCAGATTTTGGTTGGCCTCAAAACTTCCTGGGATGAGATGAAGGGAGAGTTATATTTATACAGTCCCTGCACCTCTTCCAGGCAAGTGCTTCCAGCAGGTAGCTGTCTCTTTGGATACTAATGTTCACATACCCTCATTTTTGTTGTCAGCTGAAGCCTCTAGCAACCTGCCTCTGGTGATAACTTTGTCAGTTCTCCCTGGAAAAGCTGGGAGAGTTGTTTTCTGAATAAGAGCTGCAGTGACATCCCCCAACTTTGTGGGAAATGCTGCTGGTGATGCACAAGTGGCATCCACTTCTCCCCTGCCAATTATGTCTGTCACCAGCACCAGCACATTGAGCTTTGAAGGAACACCATGTTCTAGATAAGACACTGAATCATGACTTGTTTTAGTAACAGGTCTTCTCTCTCTGGGCAAAGTAGAATTGAGTCAGGTGCTCAACCAGTCTCTTGGAATGCCATCTGGATGAAAAGATCTAGAGATATTTACCACACACTCCATCTCTCTGAGCATGGAGGCTGCCTTTTGTTCTCCCTTTCCAGAAGGAGTTTCAAGTTAACATGAGTATTCCACCAAGTTTGCACTGGGTCCTGTGTAATTAATTGACTCATATTTAGTATTGACTATATATTTGTAGGACAGTGGATTGGACCCATCACTTGCACTGTTAATATCTATGATTCTAGAAGATCCTTATGGTTTAGTGAAAGGTGATTTTTTTTTTTTTTTAAAGAGATGCATGAGCTTTAAATACTACAGAGCTTCACAGACTTTGGGAAACATTTCTAGATGGATAAAATTAATTTTAAACCAAAACCACTGAACAAAAATGTTGACTGATATTGTAAGAGATCCTCTTTCTTAGGAAACTATAGCATTAATAAACTGTTTATTTGTCACTTGGCTCCTTTAGAGAGGGAGACTTCATATTAATGCCTATGTGGTAAAGAAAGTAGGATTCATGAGACTTTGACTCATGAGGCTGTAAAACATCTTGGAATTTTTTGTACATTGTAGTGAGAGGCTCAATCTGGAGCAAAAGGCACATTATGCCATTGGTGGTCAAAAAGAAAATTACAGGGTTTTATATAAAATCACAATGTTAATTTTCTTGTCGTGGCTACACTTAGTCCTTTCAGAGTTCTCTATAAATTAGATAGAAATGCCACCCATAACTTTCACCTGTCTGCAATGCTCTTCCCCCACCTGCACACAGTCATACTACATAGCCATGCCCTGGGCTCTGTGGATCAGAATTTTTTACCATCAGTCTTATAGAAGGATTCAAATCAGAACTGGATTAAACAGCTGTGGTCCAGTTCTTCAAAATACTCAAGAAAGAGTAAACATACCTATTCAACAAAGCGTTTAAAGCTGCCTTACATTTTTTAAGGTGCTCAAAACTCTTGAATTTGAAGGCACATAAGCATTTTTTTTTAAGGCTTAAGCATAGCATTTCCTAGGCAGTGAAAAATTGCCATCATAGTGTAAGGCTTTGTGGAAAAATTAAACAATTGACAAGCATTACTTTGTGAACAAATTGTAGGTCATTCATGGGGATTAAAGGCTATTTCAGAGATTATTATTTTTCGCTGTGTTTATTTATTTTGGTCATTCTTCTGAAAGCTCAAACGAACTAGAGATCATTGAGCCTTCCAAGCCTAGGGGGAAATGTTCATAGGAAATCCCTTTCAAAATATTAAGGGCAAAGTTGGATGAAACTGTTTTAATAAAGTGGAAAAATACTAATTTTTAAGAGGAAGTATTGTTCAATGTTGAAAATTGTAACAAGGTTCATGATTCTGTTGGGGTTCAGAATGGGCAACCTCTTTGCACATATTGCCATTAAGAATGATATAGCCATGCTGTTTGTTCTTCAATTAGTTTTCTAACCACATAAAAAAACCTAAACTGAATAAATCAAAATTACCTTTAAATTCCTAGAATTACAGCCTATTTAAATGGCCTTAATAACCTAAGCTAATGGTAGTTCTACTTCTCTACCCTGTGTCTTGCCATGTGATATGCAACATTACTAATTTTAGTGTGATTACAAATTATTCCCATAGTTCAGGTTTAATACAGTATTGATGTTGTTACTAATATAGATTTGTCAGTAAAGATACAAAGAAAAGTCAGTCCCACTTAATGTTGCCTGACAAGTCAAAACAACTAAAAAGAAAGATAATCCACAAGAAAAAAAAAAAAAAAGCAAATAAAAAAATGCTGCCATCTTACAGACTAATACACAGGGGAAGAATCAAGTACAAGTGAAAAATAATGATTCAATTTCATTAAATGTGTACTTAACCTGAAATAGAGAATATAAAGGCAGAGAAATGTTACATGTAGCAAGCATCTGCTCTTACTGCACTTCTAGAATGAGAGCAAGTGTTTACTTCTCCTGCCATGCCATTGTAGTTGATGTCATTCATCAACTATTTTTCTGGTGTGAAACCAGTAAAATGTATTGTTTTTTCCTAGATTTGTATCATGTACCTTAAAGCAGAATTTCATGCAGAGGTATTTGACATTATATGGTTACTTATTCTACTATTTATCTGGAAAATCATACTAGTTTCTGCATACTTTTTTTGTCATGGGCTTGCCTGGCCCTTGGTCCAACCAGTTTTGTTGTGTGCTTTACCAACAGCACATGTACCTGTCTCTGAGCTGAAATATAGCAGGTACCATAATCTCTGGAAAATGGTGTTGTTGCTTGCTAGATCCCAGCTGAGTGCTGTAGCTGGATGTAAAAGCTCATCTCACCTGTTCCACTCTAGTTTGAAGACAAACAAGTTAATGCAAAGCACAGATGGTCTGAAATAACCTGTTTGACCATGTTCTACACCAGGAGCTAAATGAACAGGTATCCATTTACCAGTTCACAAAAAGCAGTCATTATACTGATTTTCAGCTCTTGGTTTCCCAAATTTCTGCTCATTCAATTGACATTTAATTGATCAGGGATCAAAAGCTCTTCTGCAGAACTGCGGTTTTTTTGCCTTTTTTTTTACCTCTGGAGTATTTCAGGAACAATAACAGACATTGCCTAAGCAAGAGGTTTGATTTATCCTGCAAAGCTGAGTCCAGGACAACTAATATCCCTTACTTTATTAGAAAAGCATTAAAAGTCATGTGGTTAAGGCTCAAGCATGTGAATATGAAGGAGTAACACATGTTCCTGTGTCAGCTCAGCTGGGACAACTCACGTGTATTTACCCTGTAGCAAATGTGAAGTAATATGCATTAAGGTTTTAAAAGAAAGACTTACCCTATTTACCTTGTATTCATCCAGGACTAAGACTGTCTACATGGATTTGTTATCACAGTTTAGCTCACGTTTTTAACTAATTACATAAATAAACGATTTGTGCACCTGGCACACTAGGCCAGATGTTGTTCATATGCATAATAAAGAATCCTATCTTGCCTGCAGAACTCGCCTTTTAATCAAACAAGGCAAAGGGTGGTTGCTATTCCCTATTTTGCAGCAGGGTGAACAGACATGCCTTGTGACTGCGAAGCTGACTTGTCCTAGGTAGCAATACTAATCTGAGGGAAGACACAGGACTGAATTCAAATATCTAATGAGATAGCTGTGAGATCATTTTTCTGATCAGCAGGCAGGCTTTCTCACCAGAGTAACTCCCTGTTTTTTTCTCACAAATATATGAGAAAAAATGGGAGAAATATCTGAGTATTTGAGAGAAGTATCTGAGCCCTAGAAATATTTCACTGTTGGTGGCTCACAGGAGTCTTCTCTCAAATGCAAAATTCAGCTATTATTATATAGGGATAAGGGATTATAAGGATAAAGAATTCAATGGGGTTTATGAACCTTCTCTTGCAAATTGTGGGACTTGTGTCAAATGGGAAAAAAGCTCATTGCTAGCACAAACTTCTTTACAGTTGTGCTCAGCACCTGCTAGGAAAGTGGTTTAAGAACAACACTCTGAAGTTGGTTTGGTCACATTCAGGCTTCTGCTTATTCAAAATTCAGAAGAAATCAAGGAAAATATCACAAAAGGATTGTGGATTTACAGTACATATTAAAAGTGCCACCTTAAACATCATCTGCAAAAATCACCAGCAAAAACCTTTTCCAGTGAGGAGAATCCAAGGAGCTCAATTTGTATCCATGTATGCTCACTACCTTGCAAGATCCACAGTTTACATAACAACCTGGTCTTGAATGTGGCATTTATTTGCTCTATTATTATAATAATAGTAGTTAAATAAACAGAAAAGGCATGGGAGTTACAAGAAATGCCCAGTAGTCAGGCATGTGGTTTTTTTACCTAATGATTTTACTTAATGCTATTTAAATCTCATCTTGTTTTGAAATAAATAAATAAATACATACATACATACATACATACATACATATAGCCTTACAGCAGAGATTAACAGCAATTCCAGGAGACATCTGGAGATACCAGAGCAATTAGGTTTGCACTTGAGGAAAATTCTTCAAACTGATGTTTCTCATGGCCTAAAATTAAAAGGAATAGCAAGAAAAATTGAAAGACATCTATTTTTATCCACCTTTCATCCCAATGCAACTCTTTTCTTTTATCCCAGAGATGACAAGTACCTAATAAATGTACATGAACATACTTCCCATACAGGTCATGCTGCTTGCCATCCTAAGCTTGCTACTCCCTCAAAGATGATGAGCAAAAATGCATTAAAATTTCCTATACTAATGTGCTAAAGTCATGAACAGTTCTTCCCTTTTAAATGTTTGCTGTATTCAAAGGGCACTGTAGCAAATCTTTAGAAGGGGAGTTTTCCAGGAGGTTGATTTTCTGGGGTCTTTTTTGCACTTAAATGAATGTGGTTTTTTGCATATGAGAAACCTGTGCTGACATTTTTTATCCAATGGAATAAAGAAAATGAGAAGGGAATCAAATGGAGGGAGACAACATAGCCTAGTAAATAAAGTAACAGACTTGGGGGAAACCGGAGACCTAGATACTATTCCCAGCTCTTCCCTGCAGTGTGACTTTAGGCAAGTCTCTGAGCAAGCTTTCCCTGGCCACTCTGTCGTCTATTTATATTGTAAACTCTTCAGAGCAAGCGCTATCCTTTGCTTCATATTTCTACAACCCCAGCTGCAAAGGAACTCTGTTCTGCATTGGAATATCCCACAAAAAGCAATTGCAGCAAGCCTCCATGATCTACTTGTCAGTGAAAATATTAATCTGTCTTTCTGCAGCCAGTCTGGCTGCAGACAGTTCTTGGTTGTAGGCAGTATCCAGATCATAGGAAAAAAAAACCAAAAAAATCCCAAACAAACAAAAAAACAAACAAACAAACAAACAAAAAACAAACAAAACAAAATAAAACAAAAAAAAAACACAAAACAAACAAACAAAAAAACTATCCCAGGAATAAACACAGGAGTTAAGTGACATCAGCAATTCCAGTGCAATGTCCTACTGGGGAAAAAAAAAAAAAAATCTGGGTTCTGAAAAGATATCAATATAAGGTTTAATAAGAGTACAATCACATGGTCTTTCATCTAGAGATAAAGTACATGAGTTCCAAGGGAAAAAAATTAAATTGAGTGGCCTGGTGTTCTAAAAGCACAGTATGTCTGATACAGAAGAATAATTTTCTTCTTGGGAAAAGATCTGGAGGGAATAAAGGGACCAAAGTCCCTTCTGTGAACATCTCCCTATGTACTTTGCATGCTCTGCCTCAGATAACGTCGCAAAAGTTGTGTTCACCCTAGTACTTCATCCTTCCCTAAAGGAAATTACTATAGCCAGAGAGTGTGAAATTGTGTATTTTGTCCTCACAGAAAAGTATTAAAAAAAAAAAAAAAAAAAGAAAGAAAGGAATAAAAAAAGGAGCCTGGCAAGAGAGGGTTATCTATATAACATTAACAGCCACTACAAGGACAGGTCAGATTCTCCTGGCACAGAACGTTAAGTTGAAATGTGGGCGCTTTCCTGCAAGGGACACAGTTGTGGATGTTCTTTGCTGAACTTCTGGAGAAGTGATCAGGGCTTGAACTTCAAGCTGCAGCATGGATATAAAATTAAGTAATCCTAAAATACTGTCTTAATGTTTTTTTGTTTAATACTATAATTTCTGACATCTACCTGTATAGGCATTCCTAGTTTTCAGTTGAAGACCACATTGTAATTTAAGCACAAATCTGAGCTTATTCTTTACTCAGAGTTCAATCACCATTAACACAGTCATTTTTCACACCTCAGTGAGTGTCAGGCGCAGTGCAGATTTTGGAACCTGGGTGAAACAGATCCTAGGTTATCTCAAACCCTAAAATGAGAGCCATGCACCACGAACTCTGATCAAAGGAGGTATGCACAGAGCACAACATACAAGAGCTTAGCCCTACATCAAGCATGACCATATTAGCCCTTCCTAGCAGCAATGTGGCTTTATCATGCCCAGTCTGCAGTGTGGCAGCCAGCATGTACCAGATAACAAAAGGTCCCTGCAATTGAACATGTATAACTTAACATTAATGCTGCAGGTACATATAACCCAGTGGACTCAGGTAGTTATATTACATTTTCAATAGCTTTCAGCTCAGCCCTGACTAATCATCAAACACTGAATCCCTTCCCAGAGGGATTTTGCAGCCCTTGCTGCAACTGATGAACATCTGTGGTGGGTGGACCACAGCCAGCAGCTAAGCACCCACCCAGATTCTCACTCACACCTGTCCCCAGCAGGATGAGGGAGAAAATAGGAGTAGCAAAACCAATAAAACTAGTTTAAGGTTCTAGAGAAGGAAAGAGGGGAAAACCCAAGTGGTGCAAAGACAATTGCCGCATCTCACAGCAAGAATTATGCCTTGGCCATCTCCTAGCAGCAGCTGACTTAGAGGACAGCCCACACACACTCTCCAGTTTTTATTGCTGAGCATGAGGTTGCTGTGTGGTGAGGAATGTCCCTTTGGTTAGTTTGGGTCAGCTGTCCCAGCTGTGCCCCTCCCAACCTCTAGCCTATTGCCAGGTTGGTCTAGCAAGGGGGCAGAGTAAGAAACAGGAGAAGTTTGACACTGCAAATGTGGTTCAGCAACAGCTAAAACACTGCTTTAGTCAGAAATCTCAAACACAGAAATAAACAGGCTGGTGTGAAGAAAGTTATTTCACAGACAGACAGATCCAGGACAACAGAGGAAATTAATTTCAGTTTGATATATTTGCCCTCATCACCCATTCTCAGCCTGACCCTTGTGTTTGAAAGAGGGTCAAATACAATCCTGGAATAAATGCAGTGAGTTGATTATAACTGCTGAATTTCTTTGAGATTCCTTTAAGAAAAGTGACATTCAGGACACTATGTAAACCAGTGACTTTCAATGTAGAATTTAATAGTGTATTTCAGAATAGTCAGCTAAGTATAAGGTGTACAAAAATCTGCCCATGCATCAAAAAATTTTAGGAGTCTGCAAGCATAGAGTAGGGAGGGAGAGAAATACTGACTTTTGAAAAATTTCAAGATCATATTGATAATGAAATTTATTTTTGAGTAGTATAACATTTTAATTTTAATATCAAACACAAAACAATCAAGGACATTAACAATGCAGATGCATAAAAAGTTTTTAAATTACCAGTGAAGTTTCTTGTCAGCTTAATTTAAAATTATTTCTTTCTATCCTTTGACATATTTATTTGTCTTT
>VXBI01008350.1:104077-127111 GCA_013397375.1 Toxostoma redivivum | reverse complement strand
TGTTATAAATTTTATTTTTTTTTTTTTTTTTTTTTTTTTTTTTTTTTTTTAGGTTAGCTATCTTCACCTTTTCAACAAATTAGTTCCTTGGAATTTAACCTTCATCTCTAATCCATCTGAGGCTTCTTCTCATAACTCACTTCTGGAGGAACATTAGCGGATGCGAGTTTTCTCCCAGAGAGGGATATGCCATCTTCCTATTTTAAATCAAAAACTGTTTTTGCAAATTAGCCAAAGGAGACTGGCTTTAAGTGTCCTGAAAAATCCTTCAGTATGCTCTCTGAGTCTTTTGCTCTGCATGCTTTAAATTAGGTTGGGTAGAAGAGGACTTAAAGGGAAAGGAAATAGTGAGAAAGAACAGAATAGATATGTGTTTCTGCCCTTTCACTCACAAAAGAGGTGGACAATTTGTACAGGTCACTCTTTGCTGAAATAATTATTTTGATCATAGATAGCAATGAGCAAATTAGTTGAATATTCCAATATCCAGAATGGCTCAATTAACTTTTGGCAATAAGGAACTTTTTCTCTACACATGAATATATACATATTTTCATCTTTCTACAAGACCAAGTTAAACTGAAAATTGTAATTTCTTACTGTACATACATATTAGGTCTGCACAGACTAAGTTTATGGCTTGTTTTCAAAGTCTCAAACTTCCTCCTGATAAAATAAATCATTTAACTGTGTGTAGGGGAAAAAAAAACCCATACAATTCCTAACAATTGGAAGAACAGAGAGTGACTAAAGTGACTAGCAGAGTAGGATGTAAGCACCCTGTTTGTGTCATTTTCAGTATATTGTCTACAAGTCAACATTGCCAAACTAACATTGACAGGTAAGGATATATATATATGTGTGTGTACATATATATTTCATTGCTGTAAGCAAATAAGGATAATAAATAAGTCATTTTTAGGAGAGAATAGAAGCTAAAATGGGAGATGAGGACAGTAAGATGTCTGGTACACTTTTCAAATGAGAAGACAGGAAACCATGTGGTAATCTTCAGCCTAAAGACTAGACAGATGGAAGGGCATATGCTAGTTTTCTACAATTCATCTATAATCATGAATGGTAAAGAAAGTGAAATCAGGAATGTCAGTCCCCACATGAAAAATAATACAGAGCACTCAGTAAAATAGCCATTACAAGCAAGTCTCTTATAAAAGGTACTTTATTATGAAGCTCATTGTGAAAATATCATGGTACACCCAAAAGCATAAACCCTAGAACAGATGTAGCTTATTGGTTGTTAGGTGCAATCACTGAATAAGGTGTCCTGCAACTGGAGGTTCATGAGGGATCCAAACATTGATATAGGAAAACTACAAGACCATATTAGTCTGTATGTTGTCTTTTCTTCCATTCCTGCCTTAAGCATCCTTTTCTTTTTCTTTCTATCTTTTTTTTTCTTTCTTTCTTTTTTTTTCCTTTCCTTTTTTTCCCATGGAAAGTTGAGTCAATTGTTTGGAACTGGCACAAATAGTGCAGCTGATAGTACTCTTTCTTTTCTCTACTTGCACTATTAATTAAATAGAGGACTTCAGTCTGAAAGACAATCAGATAAGTCCACAGGCTGATCAATATGACTCTTCAAGCCAAGCCAAAAATATCTGAAATAAAATATAATAGAGATTAAATAAAAAATAATAAAAAAAAGACCTAACAAAAAATCACAACTACCAAGAAATTTATGGAGATTGAATGAAATAAATTGCATGAGACTTCTTGATTCTTATGTTTGATTGCAATTTAGGGACTGTCCATGATATGCAATTGTGCATAAATTATTTCTTTCATTTTTACTTGAAAATAAGAACTTTGTTACTTTTAGTAACTACATCACACACACTTAAAACAGAAAAAAAAAAGGGTTTTTTTTGTTTTGTTTTGGTTTTTTTTCCCTANATGAGAAGACAGGAAACCATGTGGTAATCTTCAGCCTAAAGACTAGACAGATGGAAGGGCATATGCTAGTTTTCTACAATTCATCTATAATCATGAATGGTAAAGAAAGTGAAATCAGGAATGTCAGTCCCCACATGAAAAATAATACAGAGCACTCAGTAAAATAGCCATTACAAGCAAGTCTCTTATAAAAGGTACTTTATTATGAAGCTCATTGTGAAAATATCATGGTACACCCAAAAGCATAAACCCTAGAACAGATGTAGCTTATTGGTTGTTAGGTGCAATCACTGAATAAGGTGTCCTGCAACTGGAGGTTCATGAGGGATCCAAACATTGATATAGGAAAACTACAAGACCATATTAGTCTGTATGTTGTCTTTTCTTCCATTCCTGCCTTAAGCATTCTTTTCTTTTTCTTTCTATCTTTTTTTTTCTTTCTTTCTTTTTTTTTCCTTTCCTTTTTTTCCCATGGAAAGTTGAGTCAATTGTTTGGAACTGGCACAAATAGTGCAGCTGATAGTACTCTTTCTTTTCTCTACTTGCACTATTAATTAAATAGAGGACTTCAGTCTGAAAGACAATCAGATAAGTCCACAGGCTGATCAATATGACTCTTCAAGCCAAGCCAAAAATATCTGAAATAAAATATAATAGAGATTAAATAAAAAATAATAAAAAAAAGACCTAACAAAAAATCACAACTACCAAGAAATTTATGGAGATTGAATGANAATTTAGGGACTGTCCATGATATGCAATTGTGCATAAATTATTTCTTTCATTTTTACTTGAAAATAAGAACTTTGTTACTTTTAGTAACTACATCACACACACTTAAAACAGAAAAAAAAAAGGGTTTTTTTTGTTTTGTTTTGGTTTTTTTTCCCTATTTAAATGCCATCCTGAATGTGAAATGAAGGCCTTTGCTTGAAAGTAGGTGAATGTATCTCTTGAGGCCAAAGTCTGGCTTCTTAACTTTGATAACATCCAAACTCTTTTGCTGATGTTTTGCAATGGAAATATATCTTACTCAACTTAACTGACTATCTGCATATGTGCAAAGATCTAGGTTTTTTATCTAAAGTTACATACTGGGCTTTCAATTTTGACAGTTCGTGTTCTCTCATATTGTCTCATCTATTCTACAGTCAAAGATATAAACTCTGAAGGATGGGCTGAATATTAAATTAACATTTTAGATAAGTGGATTAAAATATCAAAACATATAGCTTAGATAGTATTTTTTTGGTCTTTTTTAAGATCTGTTAAATATTTTATTGATTATAAGTGAAATTCTGCTAAATATTAGGAGGAAAAGTATATGAGACCAATACAGAGAAGGAGAGGGGCAACTCCTTAATTATAATGCAGAACTCTACAAAATATCTTAATTGGAAAGGAAAGATTGACCGCAGTCTCAAGTGCAAGGTCTTGGATTTGATTAAATATTTAACAAAAACACTGTTCATAGGAAGCTGCTGGCAGAGAAATTAGGAATTTTCTTCTGACTTTCAGCTGATAGTAGCCAGCTCTGTGAAATACTTTTCTAAAAATTACATCAAAATTCCTAAAAACTGTTATCACAATTCTAATTATCATGATGCTCTTAAAGAAAACTGAATCAGCTTTTTATTGGGAATAAACATGAAGTATAATAGTTCTGCTAAATGTAAAAGGAATATTTGCCTGTAGGGGATAGGAAATAGAGAATACAGGAAAGGAAATGCAGCAGAAAAACAACCATATCTACAAGATAACTTACTGCTTTCACATGGGAAATATAACCAGGAACTTTCTCTCATAGTGAAAATTTGTCAGTCTATTCCCGCTAAATAACTCTCATTTTTTGTATTGAGATATGTTCGTAATATGAACTGGGTTTATTTTCTCCAGAAATAAAGGCTAGATAATTTTTTATTTTATTTTATGCAAGAGTTATTCCTTGTACTGTTTGAAATCCCAGTATTCCTTTCTGCCACGGAAATGGAACTATTACTTTCTGACCACTGTTAATTATGAAGGATCTCTTCGAGACCAGACCTGGTGTCTGTCATGGTCAGCAGCTGTCACAGTCCCATGCAAAGTGGAGTGCAATTGATTCTGGTTTAAAATGTATGTGTATATATAAATTATAATGGAAAAGTCAAACGACTTTCCAAGCACTCTTTAGTTTGTAACTTATAAAAGTTACTACAACAGGCAAGGGTAGACTTCATCTACATTTTATTTGTGTTGACATGAGACACCTGTCCTTCAGTTTCAAGAGTCCTTCAACCCTTTTCTTATGCCTTCATCTTAATAGGTAATAATTAGATTTAATTACTCTAACCAGCACACTTCTGTCTTGCACGAACTGCTGTTAGTCATGGCATACAGGGTCTTGTAGCAGTTCCAGTTGGACAGAAAGCTAATGTTCAGAATTCTGCTCATTTATCATGCTTTCTGTTTATCTTTTATCTATTAATAATAAAAATAAAGCAGATGCTTATCATGATGACTGTGTGGAAAACAAAAAAGGAGACTAAATAAGAAGATATTTCAAAGGTTAAATCTGTTCTTATTTCTCTTTGCCTGGGTAAATTTTTCACTTCCAGATCTGCATCACACTTCTTACCATGTAGAAATTTGATGAAGAAAAAAGAAAGGAACTACATTCATCATTTAAAAATATATATATGTAGCCTGAGAATGTAGGCTTATATTTCAGCTGTTTCTTTTTTATAGTTGGTGAGAGTATGCCTGCATTCAATCCTCATTTGTTCCAGCTCTAAGCTACCAATAAGATAAATAATAAGTAGCAAATTATTAATTGTTATAATAAACAGTGGCTGAGTGTGCATCCATATCCTACCTAAGTGTGAGACCAGGTGTTGGTATGAGATTACTCAAGTACTCGATTGCTCACAAGAGAACACAAAAATACATGTTTCACAGATCCTAGATACTCTTAATCATATTTCTGAGCATCTTGTCTATGAATCAGCTCACATATATTCACTCAAAGAACACTTGCAACATTATTTTTTCTGTAATTGCAGTAGAGACCATATAGAAATGAGCAGAATCAGATAGATATGCTCATTTTGTTCAGCTGAAAAGTAAAAAAACAATTCTTAGCTCTAACATGATAGGACAAAACTGGAAGAAAAGGGAGTAGTGGCACAGTTACTAGAATAAAAGGCTGACTATTAAAGAGTCTTCCATTCAGTTATTAATTTTAGTGCCTGAAGAAAACCAATTTATTTTTCCCCTAATTCACCAGCCCCCAAACCACAGCGAACTTCAGACAGCCCAAGAGCTATGGTTGGGAATCCCGGGTCACTACATAGAACAAGAGTGTCCCTAAGCACATTCTAAATTGAATGTTCACCTGAAAGAAGCTTACATGTTTTTGATGTGTAATAAAAATTACAAACAGTGTAAAAGGTCCCTGGTAACCAATGCTGAAAGTATTCAGTGAGGACACTAATGACCTGCTACTTCAAGGATGTAAATATGTATTTCTTAGTTTGCATTTCAGGACACATTAGACTTAAGTTCCTCCTGTGACCTTGATTCATGAATCCAATACGGACCAATTTTTATTAAAAAGTGTTGTCTGTCTTCTTTGGAAGGAAAATTGCAAGAAAAAAAAAATTCATCAGCTCTTCTAGGAAGTATCTTTCATATCAGAACTTAAGTTCAAGCCATGGAAAGAACCTGCCTTAAATTCAGACAAAGCCAACAGTAGAACCTTATCTTGAATTCATTTTTAGAGTAGCTTAGCTTTCAAATGCACTGCTCCAAACAGGATAAGATGTTGGCATATTTCATCTTTACAATGTAATTAAAAATTCATGTAGGGTACAAAACTCCAAATTCTTCCCTTACAATACATTCTTTTGAGTGTCATTCAAACTTATCCCTGAAGTATATGTTTGTATGGTGGTTTTGTTCTGTGCAAGTATATTGTACATCAATTTTATTTCATTATCTCACTACAACCTGTACTGATTGTAAACTCACAGATGCTTGTCTAATCATATCAAAACTTTTGACTGTTCAGATTACGAGTACTTTGCTAGCTTTTAAAATTTCTCCCCATTATCTAAGCCTCTGTTTTTTATGTAAAGTCTGCAATTTTATTGTATATTACAGAAATCTTTCTCTAATTTGATGTAATTCTTTTTTTTTTTTTTTCAGTTTAACTATTGTGGTTAATTATAAAGCAGATCCAAATCTGCATGAATTTTTCAGGCTGCTGCCTGCCTCTCTAGTTCTTTAATTTTCTATTATCAGACAAATTACTCTAGTGTTGATTGTTAGTCCTTTTTCCCCTTGCCTTGGCCTCATATGCAGATTACAATCAGTCAAGGTCCACCCACTGGGTCATTCTATAAATCTTTTCTCAAAAGACGTTTCTTTACGCTTGATGGATTTCCATTTAACTCTTCCTTCAATGTCCACTTTGCCCCATGCTACATAAATCATTGAGAACAGTCCAACTTCTTCCACTAGCTATCTTGCAAGTCTCTCTGTATTCTGCAGCTTTAGAGTACTCAGCACTCTAAACTGGGGACACTGGTCTATTCAGTACAGTTTCAACATTGTCATGCTTCTGAATCGTTTGGCATCTGAATCACAGCTGTATGAGCTTCCATCTTTATAGTTCTATAAAATTCTGTAAGGAGAGATAGATTTGTTTGGTGACGAGACAACAGGAAAACACTTTATCTCTTGGAGAAGTTATTCAACCTCTATATAAACTCAGGCAACTATTACCAAAGTTATAGCTATTTTTATATTTCAAAGATTTTCATAGGAAAAATAGATCTGAAAATTCTGCAGTGTTTGCATGCCTCAAAAGCTGCATGATCACCTTCCTGCTCTCTTTCTCTCTCATTACCCCTTGGATCATAACTGAATTCCTGAAAGTTCTGCATGACAGGAAGGAAGCAACAGCACCATGAACAATTTGAACACTACATAAAACTTCCCATGAGGTCTCTTCCATTCTCAGTTACTGAGATTTGCTCTTTACACATGATGGACTTGATTCTTTACAATCAAGATTTTGGGGTAGAGACCCAGCAAGTGCAAAGCACGTCCTGGCAGCTGTTCCACTTACTGCTCTGAATGCCCTGGCTTTGAGAGTAGATTCAAGTCAAAGTAGGTATTCTGTCTTTCATGCTCTTGGAAACCCCTCTGCTCCAGTGACATGCTGAGAGCTGTGTGTGCAAGCATACTGAGTGCTTTTCATTCCAAGGAGGGAAATTCTCAAATACAGAAACTATAGCTTCTGAATCAGTAAGAGGATCTATTGTCCTAGATGGCAAACCGGTTGCTTCCAGCCAATAAATTTTGGACCTACTCAAAGTACAAATTACTGTAAATTACAGGAAAAAAACCCATCAGGCTGGTATTTCACAGCAAATTCTGGACTTGGTTATATGAGGTTTACAAAGGTTGAAATAAACTCACTGTACAAATTTAAAATGAATCATGCAGTGGTTCATTTTTCTTCCAACCCAAAATACATTATTGTCAAGGAAGCCAAATGTGTTTTGATGTGCACATGTTATACAAAGCCCTACAGGATGTAACTGAATCACACTGAAAATTGTGAGTAGCATGTTATTCCTCCCATAAAGTCCTCACTGAAAGAAAATTGTCCAAAGTGCACATAATCAATGTGAAAGCATAGTTTACATTGCCTGTTAAACATGTCAAGCTCTATTAAAACTGATGTTTCCAAAGTTAGTGGAAAGAGCCACTCACAGTAGTATTTCTTAAAAAAAGGAGAAAAATACAAAACCCCAGAAAACCTGTACTTAGGTTTTCAGATCCTAAGGGTAGTATCATACTTGTGGAAGACTGAAACAAAGCTAATCAGTGTGAGGGACTAAGTGGGGCTGCTGGGCCAAGCTGGGTTGTGTTCCACCTGTGCACCTGCTTCATTAAACTTTACTGTATTTCAGTTTTGTCATCACCAAAAGAATGTAAAAAAATCTAGCATTGAGCAAATTTTTTTGTCACTGAGCTCATTGCTTGACATTCTGGTTCTTTCAGTGGAGGGAAATAGTCACTCCTGGCAGATAATTTACTAAATTTGTGTTAGGCATCTGACATTGCTTAAATGAGTTTTTGCCATGAAATGCTATTTATTTATGCTGCTGTCTTTAGATAAGAGAGGTGATGCCATGAACAGACCAATGCCTATGCTGTGCTCTTTGACTGTAGCATCTACACCAGCCTAAAATAATTTGAAGAAACATCAAGGCCAGATTGAATGGGGCTTTGATCAAACAAGACCAAAAACAGGTGTCCCAGTCCATGGTAGTGGGCTTGGAACTACATAACCTCTAAGGTCCCTTCCAAGACAATCAATTTGGTGATTTTCTATTTCCATTACTGGTTCAAGCCTCCAACTGGAGAAAAATGGATTACTCACAGCTCCAGTGAATGACACTGATATTTAGCAGAGGAGAATCTCTCTCCTTTTTCTCAAAATCACTGGCTTTGCTTTTCCAATTCTCTTACTTTAAAGGTAGATATGGTTTGAAATGGTTTTGATGGTCTGAGCTCATAGCATCTATTCCTTCCCCAGAAAGGGGAGCAGAGAGGGCAGGCACTGATCTCTCCTCTCTGACCATCAGTGGCAGGGCCTGAAGGAATGGCCTGAAGTTGGGTCAGGAGAATTTTCTTTATCCCTGTGACTTTCCTGGTCATAGCACCAAGCCTGACAGAGCTCAAGAAGTATTTGGGACAATGCTGTCAGGCCCATGGCTGGATTCTTGGAGTTGTTCTTGGCAGGGCCAGGACTTGGAATTGATGGTGCTTATGGGTTCTTTTCAACTTGGCACAAAACCACACTATTACTTGTCACAGTTGTTTGGAATGATAAATACTAACACATTTTCAAGGGAGTACCTAGCAGGGAAATCCTTCTCAGAGAACGGGATACTGAGACATTGTCCGGGCTTAATAATTTTTTAATACCCAAGTGGTAAAGGTCTCAGAAAGGACTGAAAGACACTTTCCTATATTTCCTTTACTTGCCCTGATCTTTTATCCTTGATGAGACATTTGCTTTACACCTCTGTCAGAGACAGGACACTGGGATGTGCAGACCTCTGGTCTGATTTATTTTAGCTACCCTGATATTCATAGGTATTCAGGTCACAGGTTGTGTTTGTGTGTAAGCACTGGCAAACATGACTATTGTCTCTGAAGTCTGGAGAGAACATCTCCAGATTTTTGAGCTTCTTTGTCTTTTTAGAAAGGCTATAATTCCAGGAACATACAGAGTTTCCATATCTGAATTTTGATACTGAAAAAATACCAAATAAATAATGTGATTGCTTGTTTAAGAGTTATATGTATGCTAACTTGAAATCTGAATTGGGAGATTAAACTCAGTTATCTCGAAGTAAAATTGTACTAATTCCTTCTCACTAGTTTCTCCTCTCAACTGCACTGGTTCAAAGCTGATGAGTTGGACTATTTTATTGCCACAGTTTTATACTAGAGAATTAAGCTAACTGTGAAAAAATACAGATAATATTCCAGTTAATACTTAGTTGGGAAGAATGGATTTTTGATTAAAGCTGTTTCTACACAGCAAAAAATACATTTGAGGGTGGTTACATACACAAAGATTCACAAACAGGGACAGCATGCAGGCAGGGAAAGAAAGAAGGAAAAAATCATGTTCAGGAATTATTGCCAATTACAGGTATTCAATGGAAAAATAATACCTGAACACTGCCTTAAGGTGACATTTTCACTGTCAATATCACTAGTGGATTGCCAAGACCACTAAGATTAAGGGGTCTGAATTTGTTTTTGTACTCCTTTGGGGAGAAGAAATTATTATCTTTGACACTGAGGACTCAAGAGCCAGAGTATGGGACGACATGAGTCCATGAATATCCACTGAAATCAAAGAGTCTGCTCTGGCTACTGTGTTCAGCAGTGTTAAAAATTAGATTAATCTAGGAGCCAATTTTATATAGCAAAATTGCAAATAATTCTATGGGAGAATATTTCACTACAGTAGTAGGGAATAGGACTTATGAAGGGGATTTCAATGTGATCAGAGTACTGGGAAACTAGAACTATGGGATCCTCAGGGATCCATTCAGTGTCATGTTTCTGCAGAAATAAAGCATTAAGATTACATGTAATACAATTCATGCAAAGTACCTATCCATAATTCCATGGCTATCCCTCTTTCTCTCTGGAAAAAATAATCGAATAAATAGCTGCTTTTCAGCAACAAAACAGCAGGTATGTGTATAACAACAATACAAAGGAAGATTTACCCCATATTCTTTCTTGCACCATTTCTTCCTTGTCTTTGATTCCCCCCCATCTACACAGTCTTATTTCCATAACTCCTATCTTCTCCTGATTTCAATCTCCCTGCTTTGCTTTTTTTACAAGATCGTCTAAACATCTTGGGGTTTTTTGTTGGTGGTGGTTTTATCTTTTTTTTTTTACCTTGGCAGCAGAAACCCTAGGATTAAAGTTCATTGTGGAATATTCCAAAGTATTCAGAGTATTTTAATAACTGTTTTTTTAGGAAAATGTTTTCCCTGAACATATAAAAAAGATAATGTCCTGGTAGCTTTGCCCACATTGTATTCCTTTCTCCTGTCATATGGATTTGCTTTTGATTCAAAGATTTTTAAAGTAGCTTCTATCAAGCAGAGGCTGTTTATCATCAGGATTTCCAAATGTTCCAGGTTTTTTTTTTCCTTTGTTTAATGGATATTTGATTCAATACATACTGTCTTAAGAGTTTTTTTCATTTGCTTTTGTTTTTCTGTATTAGGTGCCCTGGTGAGAGAGGGAGTTGTGGTGTGCATGTTGTGTCATACAATTAGTGGTAAATTAGAGGATAGAAGGCTTTATTTAAATGTAAAAGGAGTGAAGTCACTGAGGTTGGACTTGACTGCTCCCAGTGTCTGTTTTTTTCTGCTTCATGAAATATTCCAGGGGAGTGGGAGTGCCTTTCACCATTGCTGGGTAATGGACAGTTCTAAGATGTAAACCCCAGATGAGGAGATGTTCCATATTGATTCCATTGGAACTGGGATCTAAATAAGATTTTTAGTATAGTTGCTATGAAATGTTGTGAATATTCCCTGTTTTATTTACATTTCTGTGATAAGTGAGTAAATTAGTTCACCAAATCTGATTCTGAACTATCTGTAACTCTCTTTGTAACTTGTAGAGAAAATAAGGATTTGTATTTTGAGATAAACTAGACCTACATAAATTGCTTGGTTTTGGATAACACTTATGGACTTGATAGCTTAAGGAACGTACTATGTAAGAACTAATTTTCAGTTTGTCAATAACCCTTCATCCAACACAATACATAAACAGGTGAGGAGGATCTTCACTATGGTATACTTGATGCTATGGACTTCTCTATGGTGAGTATAAGATTGATAGACTCTTTTTTCGTTTGTTTGTATTTTTGTTTGTTTGTTTTTGTTTATTAGTTTTTTCCTTTTTTATTATTTTATTAATTTTCCTTGGTTTTTTATCTTTATTTTTTTCTCTTTTTTTCTTTTGTAATTTCTCTCTTTTTTTCTTCTTTTGTAATTTCTCCTTTATTCTATTTTCTTTTTTCTTTATTTCTCTTGCCTTTTGTCTTCTATTTCTCTCTCTTTTTTTTTAAATTATTTTATTTTTATATAAACTTGTTCAGTCTTTCCCATGAACTCCGTTTTAATCATCCAGAAAGGACATCCATGAGTTGCAGAATCTGAGACCATCATTTTAAAGTCCTGATTCCTTCCCTCTGTGGCATGAATTACAGCTTCTCTAATTTGTTTGGAGGTTATTTTAGACCAAATGGAAGGCACCTACCCACATGGACCTCTCCACCTACACTAGATGACATCCTCTAAGGCCTCTTTGTCTCCAATGTACCTAATTATTCTTAGAAGCATGAAACAAGGTTGTACAATGTCCCAATACTTCCTTTTAGCTAGAAAAAAACTATTAGCTAATGGTTTTAGAGGAATTTTGGGTAATATAATTCCACCAAAATTAGCATAGCTATGTAATTTTAAACCTACTGAGGATTCACCTGTGTTCTGATCAGGAGATAGGATCCAGGAGGTGAAAATCTATGAATATTCAATAGTGTGAAGCAGCCAGTGTTTTATTTCCTAGAGAGTTTTTTGGTTTTGTTTTTTTTTTGTTGTTGTTTTTTTCACAGTATTTTATTTAACAGTACATCCGGTGATTAAATACTACAAAACAAACCTCTAAAGGTAATTAAGAACATTTGTCTGATCATAGAAACTCATTGTGGTGTCACTATTCTGTGGAAAGAATATAGTGGCTCAGACTACATTGTTGGTAAATGCATGATGGGACATATTCAATGCAACTAAAACATCTATATCCAAAATTCTAGGTTGTTTGACTTTCCCACCTTGAGTAGAGATTTCTTTTATGAACCACAGTCACTGAAATGAATTTACCTTCAAGTTCTGTAGACTCAGTGCGAATTAACGAGGTAGAAAAACACTTTTTGAAAAATGAATTTATATAGAAAAAGGTTGGTCATGTCTTAAACTATTTTTCCTTTAGAAAGGGAAATCTTCCTTATACAAACAGAATTGAAATTTTAAAAATTGCAAACTCACTCGTGCTACCTTGAGATCCATCACTCTTTATATGGCTCCTGTGATTAGACTTCATCCAATTATAAAAAAAATAAAAATTCAAAATAGGAACAACCTTGAAAGAAAAATGTATTTTAAAGTTTATAAACAAACATTCCTATTACCTGAAAACAAATAAAAAGTGTTTGAGCTTACCGCTGAAATTTTATTGCTTCTTCCTTCTTGTATCCCATTAAAATCTTCCCAGCCCAGTTCACAGTTCTGTTGTCCACAATCAATTCTCTGTCTCTTAGTGATCTTATTTTAATATTTGCATGCAGCTGTTGTTCAGTCTTCATTTTACTAGGCGGATACATATTGACTTGCTATCACAGAGACAATAGCAATATGTTCTTAAGCAAACAGAGTTCTTGGACCTTTCATGATAGCATATTTTAACAAACTGAAAGTTTTAGCCTTAAAGTAGCAAATTTTTTTTTATCACTGGTACTGTAACATCTCTAATTTGTCCTTGGAGCTTTTAATTTCTTCTAAGGAAATCTGGAAAAAAATTCAAGAAAGCTATCGGTGAGGTTTTTTTTGTTGTTTTTTTTTTTTTTGTTTGCTGCCCTCTGCAACCTGCTGTCTTCCTGAAATTCTCAGTTAATATGCCATGTCTCTTAGCAGTTGTCTTTTTTTCCTCCCCTCAGNTTTTTGAGATTTTTTTTTTTGGGGGGGGGGGCGGTGGTTAATTAATGTAAATAACTAGAGTGTATATTATTTATTTTGGTTTCTTTTGACTTAATCTCTTGACCTTGATTTCTATGACCCAAGCTGCATGAGCAATGCACTGGTTTTCACTGGTCTGAAAGCATTCTTGACTTTGGACATCATATTTTTAAAGCAGGGAGAAATTATGGTCAGAGTGAGGCAGTGGAAGTCCTACACAAGACTTGGGTCTACCCACAATATATGAGCATTTTGAAAAATCATCTTCAGCAATCTTCCCTTTCACACCTCCTGTCATCTTGAAAGGTGCATTTAAATTTTCAGGCATAACTTGTGCTATGTCTGTCTAATTTACTTCCTTCCATACACAGACACATAGACACAAACATATCACTTGGCTGTTTTTTATGCTTAGAGAAAACAAACCAGTGTAAGCTGTAATAGAACTGCTAATGAGCTGATGTTATCTACCAACCTGTTTAAAATTCTGTTCTCTTTCTGTTTTGCATTTGGTGGGGTTGTAATTTTAATTTTCAAGTGCAGTCTTATTTCTTCTCCTTAGTCTTCAGCTTTCCCACACCACTGTGCACAGTCCACGCACCCACACAGGCACACAAATCACAGCACCCTCACTGAAGGAATCATTTATGCTTCAGTGCTTTGTCTTGAGTTGCTTTCATTTGCTTGCACCTGGTATATGTTTATTTTTCAGGAGATAGGGATTATAATGCCATCCAGGAACCTAGGGATGGTCTGGAGACAAGAAAAAAAAGATATTTCCTGTAGTTTATAGTGGAAGGATATGTTATGTGGAGGAAGACAATGTGAAGGGGGTAGGTGGGATTATTCCTCTACTTCAATCTTCTATATATAATTTTTTTTTAAAAACAGTCAGTATGAAAATGTTTGACACCAGTGAACTACACCATAACCTAAGCATTGAATTCATCACAATTTTGGGTTAATTATTCTTAGTTAAATATCTAAAAAATGTAATCTCCTGATAAATTTTAATCAAAGCTAAATTCCTACTGTTTATTCCATTTGATAATTTCTTAAAAACATAAAAAGAAGTTGCAAAGAATTATAGGGATGTTAGGATCTTCACAATATAATACTTAATAAAGGAGATTGAATCAGTTAATCTGTTCCAATGGCAATCTCATCCATTTTTTGAATTATTATTCACTGCACTTGCTTTCCTATTGCTTTTCCTAATCTAGTTTTAAATGTCTGAACAATGAAACATCTGCTGGAGAAAATCCCAACATTCCCTGGGAGAATCATATAAGCTAACCAAACATTTCCACAGTACACTTTACAGCTGATCATTTGCACCATGTCTTTCATCATTACTGTACTCCTTTACCTACCTTATTTTTTACTGTCCTTATTTGGCAAAAATATTTGTTCATCAATAGTATGGTTAAGTGTTTTTTGGAAAGCCATCCCTCTGGTTTTGAAGCGCATAAAATTGTCTGAATTTTTATACAATTTATGTTTCCTAAAAAAAAATAATCCAAACAAAATACTACTAAAAAAACCTTCCTCATACTCATATACAACGACTAGTTTTCCAGACTTTAGTAAAAGATCATGCAATATCAATTGACCCTGAGAAAGGATTTATTGTGATCATTTTGAAACAGCTCTAATTATAGATGTGCTGTCATGAGAGGCAAACACAAATGTGGGATCATTTCAGTACATTGCAATCCACCTATGGCTGATTTCAGAATTCAGGGATCTGGTGGGAAAACAGCTCATAACTACTAAAAAAATTATACTTGAGTAGTGGATTCACCTTTAAGCAATAGGTTCTCTTCTATAGAGCACCAAGAGGTAGATAGCATGAAGAGGGAGAGAATGTGCTCTGTTTGTGTGTGCATCACCTCCTTAAACTGTCTGGATAGGTAATTAATAGAGAGGACTATATTCTCAATTTCATGCAAATCTCTGGATAAAATAATGGTAACTGTGAGGCAGAGGAGATAGGGTAAATTCAGAGGGGAAAAAACAGGTCAGTGATGGTGGTGAAATAATCATTTAAATGAGAAACATCTGGAAGAATAAACAAAATGGATTGACTAAAACTACCAAAAAGTGGTTGGCACTCAAGCTAGAGTAACTTCCAGAGTCCTTAGAGGCAATATTTGGTTTCTGAAGGAGACAGATGAAGATGGAAAAATGATGCATCTCATCATAATGGTTAAATATTCCCTTTAGCTGTCAAATTATTTGCTTTAATTCTTTCCTTAAATGGTGAAGCCAGTCTGCACACAGCAGTCCACACGAAGTTTCTTCAAAACATGGGGCTTGGGAGTTTACCAATACAATAGTCTAGTTAGGGAATCACAGCCTCACTTCTACCCTAAAATGCAGGTGCAGCATCAAATACCTTGGCTCCTGAGCAGGCCATTTGTTTCATTAGTGGACAGAAAGGATGAGTAGAGTTCAGCAACTGAAGGCTGTAGGGACAGACAGGATGCTAACTGCTGGTGGACTCAAGGACCACTCGATTCTGTGTAAGATCTTAGAACAATAGAAATAACTAAACTTTCTGAGGAATCAAGTGATAGAACAGTAGAGAGAATTCTCTTGTGCATGGGGTAAGTTTTTTTATTACTTTTACTGCTCTTTTTCTAGCAGAAATGCATGTAAATATTTAGATGCAAACGTCTAACTTTGAACTACCTCTAGATTTCTCAACTCCTATTAGCTACAAGAAAACTCAGAGGTTTCATTGTTAAAAGAGAGGTGTCTTATTAATTCAATATAATATAGATAATTGCTTCTGACTTCCAAATTCCAGTCCAGTGCAATGTCAGCATTCTGCAGTCTGGCCAGACCCATATTGATGTTTCTTACTGTCTCATAATCTAAAATGACAATAGATGTTTACTTCAGTCAGTTGAAGCAAACTCTTTGCTTACAAACACAATAAAGCCTACAGAGCTATTCAGCTTATGAAGTTTAGATGTGGGTTTTAATACTAAGTATGCAGTTTTTTGGACAATCCACATCTGCGAACTACTATGTAAACTTAAATATATGTTCTCTATGTATAGAACTTGACACCAATGTCTTCCTTGTTTCCTGGACCATCACTACACTTTATCCAGTGTACCTAGACCTGTCTTGCACTACAAACAGGCACAAAACCTGAGATGTCTCACCGGTGCTGAGCAGAGGGGAAGGATCACCTACCTGCCTTAACCTCGTGGTAATGTTCTTGGTAGTATAGCCCAGGAAGTTGTTGGTTTCCTTTGCTACAAAACCAGACTGATTATTCAGTTTCTAGCTCACCAGAAACCCCCAGGTCCATCTCTGCCAATATTGCTTTCCAGACAATTGGCCCCCAACTCATCTTGGCACTTGGAGTTATTTTTCTCCAAGGCTTTGCATTTTCTTGTGTTGAAGAACTTTTGCTGTCTCTTTAGGTCTTCTTGTTCTGGAAATATTTCTCTGTCTGGACTTCAAGGTTACTTGAAGTAATCTTCCCAACTTGAATACCTTTGAGAATTCAGGCTTATTTGGGAAAACAAAGTTTTCTCACTGCATGTGCCCAGAAATGCATCAGTCTTACAGGCTTTCTACCTTTTTCTCACTTCATAGAAGGAATATCCCTTCCATAAGTCCTTTGAAGAATGAAATATCTCAAAGTGTTTAATTACAGTTAGAGAGTGCCAACTTTATAGCAGTACAATGAGCCCAAGGATCACTCAAATTATAGCAGGTCTTCTGAAATATCTTCTTCAGTCTTCCTGTGAAAAAGCTCCAGGGCCCTGCATTCCACAGGTGGCCTGATGGGGAAAATCTGGGTGATATGGGATCAGGTTACAGAGAATTTAATCCTTTATAAATTTTAGCCCGCTCATTCATTCAAAAATTATTGCATAACGACATATATGTTCTGAACTCAAGTACGCATTGACTGTTTCCTTATGATAATCCACAGAGGCAGTGGGTAGCCTCCTATACCCTTTTGTGTCCATTTTATTCCTGCATTCACTCTCACCTTCAGCTTCTGCCTCTTCACATGATTTTCCCCTCCTCCTTGTCTCCCTCTCCTTGTCTCCCCTCAAGGCATCAGAGCCAAGAAAATCTGAGATTTACAACTGTGTGAGACCTGCTCCACTGCGATGTCAATTTAATTTGTACCAATTTGACAACCCTGATCCTAATGCAGGATCGGAGACCACAATGATAGTACAACATCTGTCTCTTGTTAAACTTCTTGCACCTGCTATTGCTTACCTCTGTAATTGCCCTAGATCCAGAGACCTATTGTAAATGTGTTAAGTTTTGCTGACAGCACAAAGCTGGGAAGACGCAGGAACTCAGGCTTAAGAGGCAAGGAAAATTCAACCAGATTTGCTGGGCTCTGGGCTGTTACACAGAAAATGAAATTCGGTATTGACAAACACACATTAATGTAATTGGTCAAGGGAAGTGTGGGACTAAGAGGGCAAAACTGCTGAGTAGGGAAAGGAAAGGACTCTGTTATAATGTTTGCATCAAGGCCAACACCAAAATCTCTGTTCAAGTCCAGAGAAAGTCTTTGAATGTGGAATTGCTCTTTACCTGACTTAGAGTTATACATATTCCCTGTTTCTACATTATTTCAAAGCATTTCACTGGTAAAGCTGTTGCCTAAATGGGAAACTGAGGCCTCATGACCCAGTCTTGTAAAAACTCACTGAATGTTTGTGATAAGTGACTTTGAGCACTTGAAACTTAAACACCAATGCTATTCGTGGGATCAGTGTTTATCAAATCAATATCCGCACTGGTAATTGATTATTAGATACTTTACTGAGCAACAAAATTACTCAGTTTGTGTTTTGTTTGTTTGTTTGTTTGTTTTTGTTTGGTTTTTTTGTTTGTTTTTTGTTTAGGTTTTTTTGTTGCTTTTTTTGTTTGTTTTTGGGTTTTTTTGGGTTTTGTTGTTGTTGAGTTTTTTTGTTTGTTTGGTTGGGTTTTTTTTAATAGTGTAATCTCTATATTCTTGATTGTACTATTATCTGAAAGGGCTGTGTGTGTCCCTTTGAGGTGGATTACCTGAGGACTAGTTTATCACAAATAAGTAAGGATGTGATTCATCTTCTCTAACTTCAATTGTCAAAAATTTAGAGGCCTAAGTCTGATTTCATTACCTAAGAATTTCATCATGACAGTCCAGAATTTCCAGAGATTGATTCATATTAATCTAGGTTTGATATATGTCTCAAAGTAAGCCAATCACTCCAAAAAGCATTTATTGATCAGTTCATCTATGTTTGGACAAAAGAGTCCCACCTAGTAATCCAGAATGCTTCACCAGAAACATAGCTTTTTAATTGTTTTTCTTTATATCCCTTCTCTTTCTCCTTTTCCAGCCTTCATTCACAGCAAATTGCCATTTTTCTTCTAATATGTACATATCAGGTGAATTTCAGTGCCATGAGTCCCATGAATTGAAAACATGAAGCCATGAATATCACCTAAAAGGTAAGGAAAAAATTCTTTTGTTACTTTGAGTTGTTGTTCATAAAGATCTATGATTATCACTGTCTTTTTGAGCTCTCTCACTTTTCTTGCCATGTTGAAAACTTTAAATTCTTAATAACACTCTGCAACAGTATCACAAGTCCTGTTCTTTAGCTATTCTTCACTTAATTTCTAGCCCAATGCTCAGTGCATCAATTTTCTCATGCTCACGTGGAGGAGCTGAGCTCACTTAGTTTTGCTGAAGGCTTGTGTGTTTACTGCAGTATTTTGGACTTGCTTGCAGTGACGACCATGCTCTACTTTAAATATGTGTCTGCAGTACTGGTCTTGAGATTCCTGTGTTTCTTCATTTCCCTCAGACACTTTGAACCACGGCACAAATTTAAAATGAAAAGGAGATGATTAATTTAGCCTGAGTGCAGCACAGGGGTATGAAAAACTTTAGAAAAACACAAAATAAACTGTGATATTTGAGGCTGTGAGTGAAATTTCTCCATGCCAGGGAGACTTTTATTCTTTAAAACCAGATCTGTGGCTGCATTTGGGCAATCATTAATTTATGACTATGCAAGTCCACTCCTATTACTTAGTCCTGTTGTCATGGTGAGACTGCAGCTCTACGTTTATGCTTTTGTGGTACACAGGCTCAACCTCTAGATCATGCTCATCACTTATTCAAGCTGATGATGACTTGATTTCCATTTAGAATGAGCTGAGAGGTCAGCCAGATAGGCAAGCTCAGGCACAGGAATTGATCCAGGTGCTGATTATCTGGGTGCAAGCTCTTCCTGCTGTTGGAAGCATGGTTGATGAGATTGAATGATGAGAGCTGAGTTAGAGTGCAGACCAAGCTCAAGCCTAAGACTATAATCACAGTAGGGTGAGAATGGTGGAACTTTGTGCCTCTCCCCTTTAACTGTAATGCCATGGTTTTAATCCTTTTGAACCTTTAGACATTTTCTATAAAGCATGAACAAAGTTCCATGATGACAGCTTGATATGACCTGACAAATATTCCATCATATGAACAAGGCATCCCATAATGAAGAGGTTAATAAAGAAATAGTAGAGAAAATTGTTCCCTTTTCCTACTACTCACTAGAAATTTCTCTGTCATAGTAGTGCTTACTTCAACCTTCAATGTAAGCCAGGGTCTTGGGTGTGCAAAACAAACTTCTGCCTACTTCAGGGAAAAATTAAAGATGGGGGGAAAAAATAAATGTAGTTTCAATAGTCAGGAAGCATTCATTGTTCGTTAATGGTAATTTTTTTCCTGAAAACACTAGCAAATTATCAAGGCTGCAGACTCTAATTTTCTTAGTGTTTTAGAAGAGAATGATGAAGTTAACAAGGGAAATGGCAAAATATACTTCTATGTGCCTCCAGCAATTAGATTCAGGACTTCTGGGTTGGTATAATTTGATGGTAAATTTATTATCTATTTGAGGACTCAAGTCCTAATTCTGGTAGGTTTTGTTAACCCTATCTTGACAGATTGGGCAAATAACTTAAATTCAAACATTAAATTGAATATTACAAGGATTTTCATTATTGCTTTGTAACTTTTATTTGATATTATCAAATACATTTTAAAAAGTCAACCTCAACATCTGGATTCACTCACAATCCATTAATGAGTGCTTTTAGTCTACTTCCAAATTTCATCAATTCTAGTTTCAGAATAATCAGCAAGAACAGAAGCAAGAGTTTAGGACAGGACATGAATTCCTTGGAAGACGTTAGCAAGCTGTGAAAATCAACTTTTGGCCTGGAGTAAGAGTTTACTTTCCTAATTCTCATTTTATATCACGGAGGGAGGTGAGACAGCATTTGCCCCGGAACAGAAGAAGATAATTTATCAGATGGATTCCTACTGACTCTTGAAACAGCCTATTGTGACCTTTGGTTATTAAACCTTTTGACTGTTAGTTAATTTCAGCAGTGGGGAGGCTATTAGCTGACCAGCTAGATTCCCTGCCCAGCATCTGCTAACCAATGACCTGTGATCTGGGCAATAAAACTGAAATTACATCTGGACAATAAATATATTTTGGCTTCTAACACAATGAGAGGTGCCATTCTATCTCAATTTATTGATTTTTTTTTAAACGTATGCCAGACATGTTGTGTTTTAATGAAACAACCTGATTCTGGCCTTTATCCATCCATAAAATATGTTTTTATACAGGCTATTGGTGCCAGGAATTTTTGGTGGTCTTGGGGACAGAAAGGTGGGAGATGGGAAGAGATAAATAGCAGCAGCAACAGAACTTACAAGTCAAAAGAATAAAAAATATTTTTTCTATCTTGTTACAAAAAGAGAAGAAAACTTAGTTTTGGAAATAGCCTGTGTTCATCTGCAGACATCACAGTGTTTATGCCCCAAATGGAGTAAGAAAGAAGGTGTAATTTGGTCAACAGGAAGGACTCAAACTATATGCTCAATACTAAAAGTCCTTCAGCAGTAGAACTAGAACTGATTCCTGTAAGAGACTCATAAACTGTGATATGTCTTCTAGCAACGTTGGTGACTAACAGAAAGGAGAATAGGGGATGAAATATAATCACTCTCTAGGTCTGGATCAATATCAGTCTTGTAGGAGGAGTGTTGATCAGTGTTGATGTATTCATAGGTCTGCAATGAGAGTTGAGACATTTAAAGAAAGCTACAGGAGATTAGTGATCCAAATGTTTTTGAATTCCATGAATTCGTAGAATAATTTATTTTGGAAAAGCCTTCTAAGAACATCAAGTCCAGCCATTAAGACAACACTGCCAAGTAAACCAGGAAACCATGTCTGTAAGCACCACAACTGTACATCTTTCAATTTTCTTCAAGGCTGGTGACCTGACCATTTCCCTGTATTGAGTCACACTGTTCTAAATGCTTGACAACAACCTTAGTGAAAAACATTTTCCTGTTATCCAGCCTGAACCTTCCCTGGCACAATTTGTGGCCATGTGGTGAAATTGAAACAGTCTAATAACATTTGTGATAGGTATGGGCACTGTAGTCTGAAGCTTTTTGCAACTCTTCACTCTTAAGATTTTAAGGAACTGGGAAGAAAACACACAAGAAACCAGGCCAAAAGAAACAGGCCAAAAGAAACCAAATCCAAAGAAACCAAATTGAAATTAACTAACTCAAAACAAAAGCTAGGGGGAAAAATAAAAGAGAGAGAGGAAAAAATATTTTGCTGTTTTTCTCTATGAACTATGATTCAGATATGACACTGCAGTGTTTTAAAGTCAAGATCCCAGTTAAAAGTGGCAGGCTCTTAAGTGCAATAAGCTTTCACTGGGTTTCAACATTTCAGAGAAATGGTTTAGACCTTGCTTTATAGCTCTTTTGTGTTACGTGCAAAGCTATACATCTTACACAGAGACCTTTTTGTGTTACGTTTAAACTGTGATTATTCAACTGGTTTCACTATAGTTGTCACCTGTCTGTGACAGCAGGATGAAACTGAAACCTAAATTCAACCCATGCAAGTTTAGGCTTTTAAAGTCATGGTCTCAAGTAAAAGCCCAATCGACTAAAACTCCTTCAAGCCACTGTGATGGAAGCTTGGGAGTTCAACCAGTTCAATCAACCCAACATCCCTGTGATGCAGCAAGAGTGCAGATTTGTTTCTCTGTAAAGAAAGCCAAGATTGCTGACACTTTTGATTAAAGAGGTGTGAGCAGGCAGATGGAGTCTCAGGTTAAGGTACATGATTTGGGCCCCATTATAAACTAAAAGAAAGCCCCTAAATCTAGAAGTTGTTTTGGTTTGTATATTGAATTTAATTTCCCATGGATAACATTTTCCCTCCGCATTCTTTCTGTGCTTTATAGTTTTCGGACTTTCCCCTAAGTTCAAGGTTGATGATGTAATTGTGACTAAAGGAAATGCAGTGTTTGGCTTCTCTTTAGAGGCTTTTTTGGTAACACACCACATTACATTTCTTGCTTGTCATTGCATCCTGCCAGCTTTCTGGCACCACTTTTTTTTTTTTCTTTTTTTTTTNCACCAAAAAATTGAAAATAAAAATAAAAAAATAATTAAATAAATAATAATAATAATAAAATAAAAATAAATTTTTTAAAAAAGGCAAGAAAAACAACAGAATTAAAATCCCACTTCAAGGAAGTTTCTCTGGAACAACCAGATAACCACAGTGGGAAGGAACTTGTTACACATTTTTTGCCTTGTAAGAGGCTTAACAATCATTTATACTTCTCCAAACAGAAATAAGGAAGACACTAGTCTTTTCATCACTTTTTTTTCTGGCTTGATTTATTGAGCTTG
>VXBI01008350.1:92898-104013 GCA_013397375.1 Toxostoma redivivum | reverse complement strand
TTTTTTTTTCTTTTCTTTTCTTTTCTTTTCATTTCTTTTTTTTTTTTTTTTTTTTTTTTCTTTTGCTTCAGTTTTACTACTATGCATTATTCATTGGAAAGGAAAAAAAAAGGAAAAAAAAAAAGAGAAGAAAAAAAAAGAGAGAGAAGAATAATTTGCATTTCCTGATTGGAAGCCAGGTATTATTCATCATTGCCCTGTACATCTCTTATAAAGATGATAAATGAATGTATATTAACTGAACCCTAAAACAAAATAATNCTGGCTTGATTTATTGAGCTTGTCAAGGTTTAAACAAGGCACTTGGCCTCCATCGCAGACTTGAACCCACAATGTTGTTCCCAGTCATTCCCTCTCTGTTCCTCTCCTGCCATGCTGCAGAGCTGAATTTGGCTCTAAGCTAGGCAGGACATTATCCCATATGAGACATGATCTTTCAGTGAAGTAAAAGCCCCTTCATAGTGGTAAAATTGTAATAAGGAGACAGTTGGACCACATAAGACCTGGGAGAAAAAAAAATTGTTCATAAATGTTTTGAATCATTAAGGCTGGTTTATTTTTTTGTAGAAAAATGTGTTTCCCATAAAAAATTTATCATTCTCTAACTGTTCTCATTTTCAGCAAACCACAACTAAAAAGATCAAAGAAACTAATAAAAACAGGGCCACTAAAATGACTTCAATTAACATTTTTTGGAAGTACTCTCTTTTAATGTCTTTATATTCCCTTTTGTTCTTTCCAAATCTTCTCACTTCTTCTCTACGTTTTTCTGAACCATTTTTTAAATTAAAAAAAAAAAAAGAGAGAGAGAAGGTAAATAACATCTAGTTTTTGAATGTCTTAATTATTTTTTTTCAAAAATCAAAAAAGTTTTTTATTAAAAAAAAAAAAAAACAAGAACTGGAATTTTCATTAGTATTATTTGTCAGTCTTGACAGAGTCAGAATTATGTGTTCTCAGATCATGATGGCAAACGGCTGTTGTTTATTTTTCTTATCCAGATATGGCAATTATGTCCTTGAAATGAAGAATTTCTGAGAACTTTCAGTAACACTGATAGAATTTTGTTGTTTTCATTGTTTTGCAAAGTAAGGAAATAGGACTCAAAGACTGGGTTCCCAGCACCCAGAGGGAAATATCTCTGGTGCTATAAACAGTTCCCTGGAGAAACTCAGCTCAGTGGTTTCACAAAGCAGGACATTTTCAGACTATTATTTCCATTAAACACCAAATTAACTGCCTGTAAACTTGTTCAGTTATTTGTTTTTACTGGCCTGTAAAAGCATAAAACATAAATACATATATAAATATTTATAATGCATGGATAACAGTGCTAACGCATGCCATAAGCCATGCCAGGAAAAAGGAAATAAATCAAGGTTCGTGGCTGAGAGATGCCACTTGGTTTGATTTGTAATAAACAACTTCACTTATCGTTATGTGCTTTATTCCTATATATTATTTTGCACTAGAATTTTACTTGGCCTTTCTCATAATGCTAGCCACTCTTCAAAGAACAATCACAATTTTTAGAGACTTGACTCATGCCATCCAAGTTTAGGCACTTAAATGAAGCACCTAAATTAAGCTTTCTCTGTGGTCATTGCAATCATTTTAAAAAATCAGAGGGAAAGCCCAAATGCACATGAGCCTCAGACACATCTGGAATTAAAATTTTGCCATGTTTTCTGAGATGGGTGAGAGCTCATTCTGCTACCTTGTATGTGACAAGGGTTTCATGTTCAAAGTAATTTTAACAAAATTAACATTTTCTAAGAACATGAATGGAATTTTGTAAATATGACTTCTTATTTACATTAGTCTGGACCTTCCTGAAGAAAGGCTTCTAGATGCCTGAATCTTTCATTTCTCCAGCAAGTCTTCTGTAGACTGCCTTTCCAACTGTGAAGCCTTTTGCATCAGAAATTGCAGTCACAATCCTGCTACTGAAACAACTCGCCAAGAGAAATATGGAATAACATCCCATGCTGCTCATCAGGTGTAACAGGCTGGGCTGCAGTAAGAAGGGAATGTCAGCTTAAGGAATGTAAGCCTGAGTTTGCCATTTGGGAGGAGAGTCTCTGGAGAACACCTCAGGGCACTCTGTGAGCTAACATTTGCCAAGCTATGGTTCAGAGGAATGCACAAAGCAAAACATTTACTAAACCAGTAACTCCTCCTCTGCTGTTGGGTTAATTTCACATCCTCCCTCTTCTCTTCTTAATTCCCTAGAGCTCAGTTTGGAGAGCAAAACTTTCCTTATATCAGTAGTCAAGGAGTGGGCAAGGCACTGAATACGTTTCTTCCTGTCTCAAGCTTTCAGCAAGGAAAGCCTGGTTCCAGTCCTGGATTGTGATTAGCATGGCTAAAATTTACTGTAGTTGAGCCTTTGTGTGCAGTAATGCTTGCAAGAGGTGGTTACTCTATTTTCCTGCAGAGGCATTTACAGTGATTTTTTCCTTCATATGTGTGACATGTTAGGTGATATAGCCTGAGTACTTTTATTATTACTTCCATGGGAAAACATTAACTGATTTATCAGATTAAAATTTGAGGTGGCAGCAATAAATAAACAAAATACTCAATAAAGTCTCGTAATTGTGACACTTGTTTCTTTTGTTAATTTTAAAGCATTCCTTGACATTGTATAATGTCACTGCAAGTAACACATGAGATCTTTGGGGGTTTCTTTATTACTGCTTAGTTAAGAAATAACTTACTTTGTCCCAGAGCTAGCAAGTTTCTTTCAGTATTATTCCACACAAGTTGCAGAGTTCACTGAACACCACCTGTGGTCATTAGGTTGTTTTTTTTTTTGGTTGGTTGGGTTTTTTTGCTTTGTTGTTGTTGTTTTCTTTTGTTTTTTTCTTTGGGGTTTTGTTGTTGTTTTTGGTTTTGTTTTTGTTTGTTTTTTGTTTGGTTTGTTTTTTTGGTGGTTTTTTTGGTTTGTTTTTTTTTTTCCACAGCTTTTCCGGTAGTTACTCACAAACTGATAATTGCTATGAAATAGATGCACTGCAGTGCTGGGCTGTCATTTGTTAGTACTTCCCTTCAGCTTATAGCCCTGTGGCCCTTTCTCAGGCTCTGTCTACATGCCAGTGTGCTGTAATGATAAATAACATTATCGACCTATAGGTATGCATAAAACATTAGATGGATCGTATGTTTTCCGGACTGCTCAACTTTCATGAACTGCATTTCAAGTTACTTTGATCAGGTCCTTTAGCTCTGAAACCATAGTTTTGGAGTGGGTAGAGGGCAGAAATGGGCAGAAATAACTCGACAAAACTGAATAAAATATATATATTATCTCTTCTCAATACAAACAGAACAGTTATTTCAATTAATTTCCTAGAAGGCAGGTAGAAAACTGAATTCAAAAATTTGTCATTAAAAACCAGAGCATATTGATAAGTTTAAAATGTCATTTTCTTCCCTTCTTATTTCATTAAGCAGGTACAGTCAGAGTACTTAAGTTTAATAATAGAAGACTTTAATTTTAAATATTTTCAACTTGATTAAGCCTATGCAAAGTTTGAAGGGGTTTGTTTGTTTTTTTTTTCAAAATTCATAACTGATTTTAGAAGGCTAAATTCAATTTTCAGAGGTAACCTAGCATTCAGAATTCTAAATCTCTTTTATTTCAAATGTTATTAGACTTTTAAGCATGAAAGACATAAATGAAAGTTAAATTATCCCCCAATACCTTTAAGTACCTGGGTTTTTTTTTTATGCATATAGCTTCTTTGCACCTAAATTATGTTTGTTTTCTGACATACCATGTGCACATTTGTATTTATATGTATGGGTATATATAAGACAAGTAAATGTAACAGGGTGTATGCAGGTATAAATTTATGATAGTGAAAAATATTCTTCATATTTTGTTTTCATGATGAAAAAAATGCAAATTATGCTTCAATTTTACAGAAGGTGGAAAATGTAATAGAAAAAAACCAGTTCCATTTATTTTTTTTCTAGTTGCAACTCAAATTAATTACTCTCATGCACAATGCAAAAATTATTCAAAGAGTAACAATTCAGGATCAGACCCGAATTTCCTCCCAGAAGACTATTACTGACATTAATGAAACAAAAGAAAAATAAATAACAAAAGGAAATAAAATAGTAACAAATCTTTAAATGAAAGAACTGCCAAACAACCAGAATAATTTATGTTAGAGGAGTGGGAGGTCATCTGGCCCAACTCTTCACTCACAGCAGGACCTTAACACAATATGAGTTCAATATGACATGAGGTCAGTAACCCATTTTTGTATTAATTCTTTTAGAAAAATAAATTAGATGGATCTAGGAAAGAGATATGGACAGCCCAAGTCTTGCATTTCCAACCACAGAGAGATACACTTAGCCTTAAACTGGCATGCTAGTATTCAAAAGTTAACCTAAAATCTTACTTGAACATTTTTCTTCCCTTACACAAATAATTAGATTAAAAACTTATAGACAATTCCCATGGGGAAAAAAAATGTTAAGAGATAATTAAAGTGAAGAACAGATACACAATCTTTTATTTAAAATTTCAGCACCAATCCCAAAAATATCATTCTTGAGCATGAATTGAAAAGGTTTTGTTCATTAAGAATTCATTAAGAAAGTTGCATTCAGCCATTCATTCTTTGGAGATATAGTCCCTGCCCCTCATGCAGTAAAGGAATTAAAACTTCTAACAGTTTTAAAACTCTGGAAATATTTTGCAGCCCTTCTTCTCTAGTCAAAAGAATATTTTTTCATTGTTTTTTCCATGAAATCAGAAATTTTGTAACTGATATTAAATTTGTAATTCATTCAAATGCTACCTTAGTCCTCTCTGCAGCCTCTTTGCTAATTAAAAAAACTTACATGACTCCTTTTCAGCTGAAGAATCNTTTTATATATGGATATATATATTCAAGGATAAATGATTGAAAAGAGACTTACATCTCATATTAGTCTGTTAGGTAAATAGGAGCAAATGTTGTTTTTTAGCTGGGTTGTTTTCCTTCCCTTCCTCTCTCTATTTTACTGCCAAAGCCCCAGTAGAGTATGAATGCAGAATATCAGCCCATCTTCTAATATATGCAGCATAATCTTCTTAAAATGAGTTTTCACTTCAAGGAACAGAAGGGCTTAGAGAGGAGCAGCATGGCTTTTTTTTGTATTTGGCATCTCATTATACTTAGTACCATTTTTTCCTTCTTAGAACAATTGAATATCATTAGAGAAGGAAAATTCTCCCTATATATTATTAGGACTTTTTGTTTTGGTTTGGTTTGTTTGTTTTTTGTGGTTTTTTTAATTTTTTTCCTTGCATGGGGCATGGAGAAGGGAGCGAGAGGCAGAATAAGGCTTTTTATTCATGGTAAAAAAGAAGATATTTCGCGTTCCTTCATCACAACTTAATGTTTTTTTCCCCTTTCTGGACAATTCTACCTCAACTAATTTATGCAAACATTAAGCAATTGACATTTGCATGAATTCAGGGTGTGGAAACAGGGAAGTAAAATATTGTGATTTTTTTTTTTTTAATTGAAATAGCCTGGAATGTCATAATGTCATTTGAGGAACTGAGAAATTCTTCAGCATGTTTGAATATAGTTTTAATTTATCATGGTTTCTTGGCCAAACTCAAACACAGCATCAGTTTGAAATCCAACATCTTCCCTTGGGAAATCTCAGCTGAGTTCTTTACTGATTAAAGCCAATGAAGCTGGACCAGCAGACAATTTGCCCAAATATCTATTTGCATGGATAGTTTGTACTACATTAGTGTCTAGTGGAAATTCAGTGATTTAACATGTCTCTTACATGTTTAATTATTTCTTTTAAATAGGTTGGTTGGAGAAGGTAGGCAGTGTACTTATGTTCAGCATAATATTGTTAGATTACAAGCACTGTAAATGTAAGGAGTTTATACTGTTGGAGCAATAATCAATTATTTTGTCCTATCCAATGTACAGCATCCATAATCAATGTCATAAGTTCTCCAGACTATCGACCATCAATTAACTTGTGGAATACCCAAAAAAGACAGGAAGAACAAGGAATAGGAAATAATATAAAAATACTTAGGGAAAAAGCTAATTCTCTAATCTAAGATTGTAACTCTGTTAAAACAGTGAGAATGGTCACACAAAACATCTCATTTTTCTGGTGATGTCCCTGATAAAGATGAAATTAAGGTGCAAACCTGAAAGACTTTAGTCCAACAGCTTTAGACCAACAACTTTTATAAATAAGAGGACACTGAAGAGAATAGGACCACTGGCACATCTGAGGAGATCAGCACAGAAAGATCTCCTTAGCAACAGGGATTTAGCTGGTAGGACACAATTTTTGTGCTTAATCCCTTCCACCCAATGCATAGCTTTCCTGTACTTTGGAGATCTGCAAGCTGTGTGAGACCTACTGCCATAAACCATCACCAGATGCTAGGTTATGCTAGGTTCCAGTTCAGCTCAGCTTGATTCAAATGGGCAGCTGGCCAAAAACAGCCTCAGCTTCATTTCAGAGCCTTGAACTGTGGTACTCACTGGTCTTGGCACACACTTTTCAGTCAGCTAGAACATGTTCGGATGGCAATGGAAACCATCTCTGAACTAAGCATTTTATTTTTTCATAGCCACTGCCACCTGTGTTCATCCTTCCAAAATGTAAACATCTCTCAAGTTTGCTAAACTTCCTAGAGAGCATCACCTCCAGGGAATGATTCCTTAATCTCAGTTTTGATTCACTATTCAAAATTGTGTATATTCCTCAGTGATCATAAACATGGCATGCTTCCTTAGAGAAGTGAGATTCAGTTCACAGCATAAAACAAATTAAGTCACTGCATAATTTCCTACATGTGAACTAGTGTTTTTGGAGGAGCTCTAAATAATACATTTAGTGGTGCTTGCTTCAGTTTATAAAACACAGGTCATTGAAAGAACCATGATGCCCTAAGAGACTTTTATATGGACTCCAACTAAGGGTATCCTGTAACCCTACATCATATCTGACAGTCTCATGTGGATACCTCTGAAACCCTAACATATCTCAGATGATTCTGGGCACAGTTTTGTGGTTAAGAACTTTTTGCCTGTATTTAAATTTAAATTGGCTCCCTGGAATTGTTTAAGGCCAGGCTGGATGGGGCTCTGAGCAAACTGGTCTAGTGGAAGATGTCCCTGCTCATGGAACAAGATTATCTTTAAGGTACCTTCCAGACCAAACTATTCTATGATTCTATGACGAGTCCACGATTGAGTAGACCTTCCAGAGACTGTAATAAAAGCTCAGACACCTGCTGTTTTTGTAGAAAACTGAGCTTGCAAAACTTCGTCTGGAAGCTCAGTATCACTCTGAAGAATGCATGAAGGGTTTGGAGGTTTTTTCCCAATGAAAGATAAAACTTATTTGAGAAAAAAAAATTAATCATTCCTTCCAAGTCTTGCATTATTTACAAGGCCGGAACAACAGAGCACAAGATTCTTGTTTCCTTACCTTGTCTGCTAAATAAATATCATCAGGAGCAAAGTGCAGTGCTGAAGCCAGAGATTATTTTATGTGATTTAATCCAGTCCCCTGTGGGACCCCATGCCCATCAGGTGCCATGCAGTGGGGCTGCTGCATGGGGCAAAAAGGGAGAGGCCAGCTTCTCCCCCATTGGGGAGCAAGAGACAGCTACAGAGGCTGATTTCTGAAGAGTAGAATAAAGAAGATGAAGTTTTAAAAAATGTGCCTCTGTCTCCAAGAATTCTCTGCATGCAGGAGAAAGGAGGAAATTGAGCTCAGGAGCTGTCAGTTGGATTGCAGTAAAAACTCTGGTAATGATGCCCTGTCCATGGAAGCTTTACCAGTCTTTCCTGTAATTGAATGTTCTGACCTTCTCAAGTCCCTTTCTACGAAATAAATAAACCACAAAATTAATACATAATCCTTCCAGTTTGACTTTAGGAACAAACTGAAAATTATACCAGTTAAAGTAAAACAGGCTTCATTTAAAGAATACAGTAATTGCAGAATGTTTCTGTCTTGCCAGGAAAATAAGCTGCATGAAAATAAGCAATGGAAAATAACAAAAAGAGGAAAACAAAATATAGTATGAAACTACCACTTTTAGCTATATTTTTTTTTCTTCAGTGAAATTCTAGGGGTAAGAGAACTCACAACTTCTGTGATTAATTTAGGGAACTGCACATTAAAACTTGGCATTTGGTAGTTTTCATAAGAGGCTACAAAGATAGCAAATTAAATGGAGGCAGATAGAGAACTAAAAAGAACAATAAAGAGTGAGGAGCAGAACTATTCATGTCTGTAACTTGTATAAAATCTTCTTGGACTTATTTCAGTAGTTGGTTTATACAGTAAAGAAACAGCTTCAAAGCAGTGGCCTGAAATCACAACAAAAGAAAAAAGATATGCATCTGAAAGGTATAACTGTAGGTAAGATGACCATTTTTTTTTTGTTTTTTAGTGAGAAATACCACCATTTTCTCATTTTCTTACTTGTTTCAGATTAGTAAAAAAAAAAAAGCCCTTTTTTACTTATTTTTCCTATAATTGGATTCAAACATGTTTAGTCTACAGCCAAACTGAATGCTGTGTTTTGATTGAGGCAAAGTGGGTCCTTCTGTGTTTAACTTTTCTCTTTCAGTGAAGAACAAAAAGCCTTTTAAAAAACACCCCAATCTTTAATATCATTTTTTTAGTTTCTTGAGACATTGCGGCATCGCATCCTTTTTGCCTGTGTAGATGTCAACTGAGATTTTGTGCAAGAAAACCACATAGTATTCCTTTTTAATGTCTTTATACTGGGATATAAAAATATTTTCTTGCTAATCAAGGACAAAACCCAAACCATGTGGATATGAGTGGAGATCTATCACTGCTTCAACAATATCAAGTTATTCCAAGCAGGAGCCATTCCAGCAGTTAATAGACTTACCTGTAGTGAACCTATTCTCACTTTAGCCTCTGTAAGTCACATGCAGTTTTAAGAGGCCAGGAATCTGAATTTATTCTAGTAAATGGACTTTCTGGAGAGTTTTACTGCTACCCAGTGACACTGTTCTCTGCATTTGTTGAACAGGTAGTCTGAAACAGTGGTCTGTACTGCAGGTGCACTTGCAAAAAGGTTTGATGGGTCAAAGGGAGGTCCCCAGGGTGAGTTTGGATGTGTACCCAGGGTCCTTATCCTGTTTGTATGTCAATTCTGGCAGAGAACGAGTTTTCCTCAAGTGCTAAACCTGCTCATAGGATGAGCAAAGGTGAGTGGTAAAATCAACAACAGGTTCTCAGCATCACTCCCCTCAACTGTTCTGGGAAGTTTATTGCTCTCTCTCTGGCTTAAAAACAGAACCGATGTGGCTGAAACTTCATTTCTAAAGTACTGAGCTGTGGTCTTGGGTTTAAAGACTGTAGTATGGGAAGAAAATCTCTGCTTTCTCCTTGGTGATCTCACAGGTCTTCTCTGCAGATGTGAGAATATGTTTCATTTCCTGTACNTCTCTTTCTTGTCTTTTTTTTTTTTTCTTTTCCTTATGCAGACCATAAATTTTTCAGAACAAGCACTGTATTTTCAAGCATCCTTCTAGACTCATAGCATAATGGAGCCTCTGGGGCTTACAATAGAATGAACAATAATTGCTTTAATTCATTGTGCAAATAGAGAAGAGATTCTCAAAATGGCTGTCAGAATAGGTTGAAGTCTATTACGCATATTTATTTCTGCTAAGATTTGTAAATATTTTAATAGGCTTGGGTTTTATCTGGGTAAAATTTAGTTATCAATTACTACGGTTTATGTGCAAAATATTGTCCACAATAAGTGTGCAGGGCAGTATTAGTCACTGTTCTGAGCAATGTAAGGGAAGTAGTTGAAATAAAAGATAAGCACAAATAAAGGTTATTTTCCTGGTATTTTCCTGTACTATACGACATAGGATTTCTTCAGTTATATAGCTCTCAAATAAGACTGTTACCCAAAGTTAATGCTATTTTGGAGACACTGCTTTTGGAATATGAGCAAATTGTTTTGGCTAATAAGAAAAGATAATTCTTATTGCCTGTTCTCAGACATATATTTGATAACAATGGCTTTTTAAAATTTTATTTTCAAAATGTCTTTATTTTGTTGAGGAACTCGTACATGAAACTTCTCTTTCAAAAAAGTTCTTCAAAATTAGGAAAACAATAATGAAACATTATGTCTATAGGAAAAAAGAGTAACAGAAATATCTTTTTTTTTTTTCCTAAAAAAATCCATTGCAAACTACAAGAATTGTTTGGTATATTTTAAAATATCAATTCTAATATCATTCAGACTTTATAGAATTAATAGTATTAATAGAATTCATTAATTGATAGAATTTATAGTATTAATCAACATAGATTTTATGTGTGTTTATAAATTCAATCTCAACCTTTTTAGACAAATAAGATGGGTTGAAATTATAAAAACCTAATTTTCAGAAAAAATTGGGTAGAAAAGGTTGAAGTAGCTTAATTTGTATCTCTTCTCTTTTTTTTCAATTGAAGCAAGATGTTTTGGCAGATTAAAATGAAACATTGAATGTAAACACTGATTTGAAATGAAAGGTTTCATTTGAAAAGTTGATGTTAAACATTCATTTTGCATCAAATTAGTATCATAAATTGAAATGCCACAAATTCTACTTTAATTCACATTCCAATTCAAGCGAAAAGGGTTAAATTAGAATTGAGCTTTTAAAATAAATATCTTATTCTGTTCCAAACTACTGCTTTTTAAAATCAGAAAGATCATCAGAATGGACAGTGCCTACATACAAGTTTGAATATAATGAAAGTTCATTTTTCAAATGAAAAACATACAAGCAAACAAATATTTTTCATCAGAACAGTTTAGTTCTAGCCTAATTCCTTACATATCCATCTTATACGTGTCAGAACGAGGTTCTCTGGAGCAGAGACACATTTTTACCAGTGTTCATAAGATAATAACATTCCAGAGAGATGTGTTTCATAAGCAGTTACCTCATTAAAGAGATTGTTCTTAGGACATCGTAAACAACATCAGACCCCTTAGTACCAGAAGAACAGAAAAAAAAAAAAAAGGAAAAAAAATCAAACCAAACCACACCACACCAAAAA
>VXBI01008350.1:60944-73714 GCA_013397375.1 Toxostoma redivivum | reverse complement strand
TCTTTTCTCCTATATATTACTGTTTCTGTGCTAGAAACAGTTCACTTTGCCATCCCATTTTGTGCTCTCTTTTCTGCCTTTTGCAACATTTTACTAGCAGGTGTCTTAGAACAGAGCTGACACTCTTGTAGGTGTTAGCCATTCAGGTATTCAGCAAAACCAGAAGGAAATAACTTGCTGATGTAAAGTCATCAACTTTGAAGATTTCATGTGGACTATTAACGTCACAGCCACTCTAAACTATCCCTCTATGAATCACAAAATTCCAGAATGGATCAGATTGAAAAAGACCACAGTGGATGATCTGATCCCACTTCCGTGTTTAAGCAGGGCCATCCCAGAGCACAGGGCACAGGATTGTGTCCAGAGGTGTCTGGAATTTCCCCAGTGATGGAGACTCCATTCCCTCTCTGCACAATCTGTTCAAGTGAACTGAACAGCCAAGAGGTTTTTTTATCATGCTCTGGTGGAACTTCTTGTGTATCAATTTCTGCTGTTTCCTTTTGTCCCATTGCTGGGCTCCCCAGAGCAGAGCCTTCTCCATCCTCTGACCCCTCCCTGCAGACCCTGGAGACAGGGATGAGGTTCTCTCTCAGTTGTCTCTTCTTGAGGATGAACAGCACCAGCTCCCTCGCCTTTCCTCCTATGAGANTAATTGGAACATAAGAAATCTGAAGATGGAAACAAGGAAGACAATTTATCAGATAACTTCATCCAGAGAAGGTAAAATATCAGTGGTATGTCCACAAATATAATTATAAACAGAAATTGGTAACATGCAGGAACACCTGATGCTGCAAATTGATTGTAAGCCATCAACTATCTTTGACTATATAGCTCACTGTGTAAATCCATTGAATGAATGAGTATTTTACATAAGTCATACAGGAATTCCTATATTTTTCCTTTTTCTTATTTAAGACATCAAGTAAAATATATTNGAAAAAGACCACAGTGGATGATCTGATCCCACTTCCGTGTTTAAGCAGGGCCATCCCAGAGCACAGGGCACAGGATTGTGTCCAGAGGTGTCTGGAATTTCCCCAGTGATGGAGACTCCATTCCCTCTCTGCACAATCTGTTCAAGTGAACTGAACAGCCAAGAGGTTTTTTTATCATGCTCTGGTGGAACTTCTTGTGTATCAATTTCTGCTGTTTCCTTTTGTCCCATTGCTGGGCTCCCCAGAGCAGAGCCTTCTCCATCCTCTGACCCCTCCCTGCAGACCCTGGAGACAGGGATGAGGTTCTCTCTCAGTTGTCTCTTCTTGAGGATGAACAGCACCAGCTCCCTCGCCTTTCCTCCTATGAGAGATGCTCCAGCCCCTTACCCTCCATGGACAAACTCCAAGAGTTCCACATCTGTCTTGTCTCAAGGAGCCTAGAACTAGACACAGTGTTATGTGTCTTAATACACTCATTTGAATAAAACAAACTGTTTTCCTTCAATCTCTTGCAGGGATTCTAATTATCCAAGTGTATGCTTTTCTTCTCCCATGTGTAATGAGAAGATGGCGTCATCTTCATTCCTCTCACTTTTCCTTTTTTTTTTCTGTTTTAATAAACATATTTTATACATCATATGAATCATTATTCCTCAACTACAAGAAACAGTTTCACCTCCTGCTGTTACATGAGAATATGTGGAACTCATTTACTGTTCAGCTGTGGTCAGAAGTTGCATCAGGGAGACATGCACAATCATAAAATTATACAATCAAGGAGCTTGGAGATTACCTGAGAAGTTCAGCTCAATGCAAGCCCAGTTAAAAAAGAGTATTCCAGGAGTTGTTTGTCAATGTTTAAAATATGTCCAAGGATGTAGTTCAGTGAGCATTTCTTTCTGGCAAGTGTGGGGTTAGAATTTATCCTTACATCTACTCAGAATTCCCCATGCTCCAGCTTCTCTCCATTGCCTTTCCACCTTCCCATGTGCACCTTCAAGAACAATCTGGTTCCATTTCCTTTACAGCCTCCCACCATGGAGCCGTAGATGATCATGTCAACAGATCTCCCTTTAACTTTCTCTTAAGCCTGAGAAAACACAGGTCTAAAAGACTTCCATCCTCATAGGTAACTATTATCAGAAAAATTGGAATAGACTGAACATAATAGGAGAGAGTCAGACAGAGAGGCAGAAGAAATGCTATTTTTTTTTTCTGTTTTAATACAAGTTTCTTCCATCTAAAATAGTCCTAAAAAGAAGTGACAATACATAGCATTCGGGTTGCAGAGTTTTAATCAATACTTGACTGCACAGGAATGTGACAAGGGAAAAATGCAATTATTTTTGAGTACTATATAACAAGTTTGAACAGTATGACTGCTTTCACTATTGCAATATCCTCTGTACCAGAAATTTTTATTCAATAGAACTGTTTTGGCATGGTGAGATCATATAATGTTAGACATGGATCAAGAAACAGTGACTTCAGAATATCCAGTTTCAGAAACTACTTTTTACAGACTTGCAAAAAGCATGCTCCATTTTAGGAAAACAGCAGGCCTACTGAATTGATAGATAATTCATTTCTCTCTGAAAATTGCTATCTTATCTTTTAAAATTCCGGACTTTGTCTGACTTTGTTTCTTTGGCAAATCTGGAGAAAGATATTTTTGTATATAGGTACTTTAAAAGTTATTTGTCTGGTAGCTGAAACAACATAAGACAGGATAAAAAGAGGATGGAAATATGGTCATGTAGGCAACCAGGAAATAGTGACTCAGTATCTCACACAATGCAAAAATGAACCAATGAAACAATTATGAAGCCAACTAAAAAGAATTTTTAAAAGCATGTCATTCTGTTATGAAATTCACTGCCATATTATGGGGTGGCAGCTAAAGCCAAAAATATATACAAAAAATTATGAACAATAAAGATATTACTGTCTAATAATTTAGTCTGCTTGGGAAGTTTGTCAGAAGAATGCTAGAAACTGAAATACTATAGCAGGAAAATATTAATTCTGTACTTGCCCAGTCTTTAACATTCTTTTTATTTTGACCTTTTTCTTTTCTGCTGGTCATTTTCAGACACCCAATACCAGGCAAGATGGGCCCTCGACTTCATGAGGGGATGACAATTATTCCATAATAATAACTATGGTATGACTAATTGAAAGGCTGCCACCTCTGGAATTTGCTAGGACAATGTTGCAGTCTGGCTTGCAGTCTGTGACCATGCAGGCCATTTGTTGTCCTGCAGATTTCCTCAGGATGATGAGGCATGGTGATAAACAGCAGTACATACTGGCAGGAAACACCACACCACAGGAGTATTCTACTAACAACCACTTACAGACTTGGACAAGCATGTGTCATATTCTCTTCCAGTCATCATGACATTAAGGGAATTCTTCTCTATAGCACCCTTAGAAAACAGTGAAAAGCATTAAACAATATTCTATGACGTGGGATCTCATGTCCAGATTAAGACAGGGAAAAAAAGGAGGGAAATGCAGAGCTCATCTTATATTGACGTCAGAAAACAAGGATTTCTTTGAGTCATTTAATTAATACAGCTTGGAGTGAATTTTGCTCACTGATCCTAAGCTTTACCCATGTGTAAAACCACTGAACGTACAAAACGGTGATAAGTCTGATGAAAACATGCAGAAAACTCTGGAAAGTCAAATTTCTGAGAGAGAACATGGTGCTGATAATATGTTCTAACCCAGGTCATAGTCTCAATCTATGTATATGCGACTCCCTTAAAAGTTGGCCTTGATGATTGTTATGCGTCCCTTACAACTCAGAATATTCTGTGAAATCTGTGAAGTTTCTATCTCTGTTAGACACGAAAAATGCGGTCTACTTCTCTTCATAGTAGGCAGGATCAAAATAAGTACTACTTGGATTTGAGTGCTATGGGTTTCCTATCTAAAATGTGGATTTTAAAAAAGAAAATTAACCTTGCCAAGCATCATTACATGACAGAGTTGCGAAGAAACTCTCCAGAGTCCAACATTCATGATTTATGAATCTATCTGAGTTCAGACACCTGGAAAATAAAAAACATCGTGGTTAGGTCTTGTACAGTTTGCTAGTACATTAGTTATAATATTGTTGTCATTGAGAACCACATGTGTAGTTATGCAGTGGCAATAATACTTATTTCTACCAGCAAATTTAATTCAGATCCTGTATATTGGTAAAATCTCATGAATTATATCAAAGAAAAAGGTGGGACAAAATTCTGTCATAACCCTTTGTTGAAGGAAAGTTACCTTTAAATATATGAAGTTTAATTTGCTAACAAATGAAAAGTCTACCAAATCCAGAACAATGTTTTTTTTCTATTCAATTTTATTTCTCATATAATCTTTATCACAGATGTATCTAAGAACCTTTCAATAAAAAAACTGAATACATTTTATCAACTTAAGTTTCTCATTTTAAAGTGTACAAAGTTTATAGCAAATTATATTCTATGCATTGATAATGCTATTTTCAGGTACATAATACTGTCATTTATAATATATTTAATAAAGAGAAGAAATTTAACTTCTAGAAGAGGGTGGAACATTTTAAACAAAACAAAACAAAACAAAACAAAACAAAACAAAACAAAATGTTATCCATAAGTACTGGGAATAGATGAGATTTTTGCATGGATGACGGTGTCTGCTAAAGGGGACTTTCCTGGGACACATCTCTCTTCAAAGCATTTGGTTCTGATACCTACATGTGTTCTAACCTTCAGTCATCAGAATAGCCACATTTCAGTGACCACAATGAACTCCAGTAGAGAAAAAATGCTCAAGTCAGCTTTTACTAATCACTTTAGTACTTTAACTTCTGTGAGAGATGAAAATGGAGAACAAGAAAAATGTGCTATGGCAAAGAAATGTTTACTTTTTTTTTTAATAAAGTAAAATAAGAATAAAAATACTTTCAATAAGAATATGTGTGGAAATCAGCTCTGGATACTATTTGAAACTATTTATTTTTTCAAGTTTTTAATCAATTTACATTTGGATGTAATTAATTCTATCCTCTCTTCTGTGAAAATATATCATAGGAAAATTATTCTGATGCAGATGAACATCACTGAAAATCTTCATTTTGTTTAGGTTTATATTTTGTTTAGGTTTTGTATTGATCAATTTTGTACCCATCTTCACTTTCCCTATGGATTTTCAACCACTGTCTATGGCAATGCTTGCAGTGTTTCCTGAGGAGTTCAAACTGGAACACTTGCTGACAAAGAAATATTGCCCTTGATTTCTCTGGTGGAAAAGGGTTTGTGCAAATCTAAATAAGTACCCTTTTTTTGCTATGCAGAAATTTCAGAAATTGCATGAGATGTAAATTTGGAAATGTTACTCATTTGCAGACTAGCACCTGCTGTGTTTTCAATATACAGGTCACGAGTTCGCAGCAAACCCCACAGAATTACTGAGTACTCAAGCTTTTGAATCTCATCAGAGCACACAAGCACATAAGTGATCATTGTTGCTTTAAAGAGTTGTTCACAAAACATTGCAAAGATAATACACAATTTTCAAAAAGCAGCAGTTTTGCTGATTATCCATCATTTGCATCACAATCATGGACAAATTTCACACCTCCATTCATCGTTGACTTTTAGTTTAATATTTTGCACCAGTTATTTAAGTTCTGGGAACATTATCTGGGAAATGAATTTGACCTATGAGCAATGGTTGTAAAGAAAGGAAAAACAGAGTTGATGACAGCAGTCCTGATTTTCTGAAACAATTTTCAACCTTGTATTTGTGAAAACCAATAGGAGCTGTGACTGTTCATAGTATGTTAAACTGTGTTCAAGCAAAATTTACGTTCAGAGCATTCACAGCACTTTTAAGACTGTGTGCTACAGACCTCCTTGTGTGCTCAGTTTGCAGATGCTCTGAGATTATTTCAGCCCTAACAAAAGAACACTGGAACTTGTGCTCAAGCTATAGCAGTTTACACATTTAGCTTGACCATATCCAGTTCAAGCCTTAAATGTCAGACAAGATGGCAGCTATTGAGTAAGTGGGATTGAAGAAAAGACCTTTTAGAATCAAAAGCATAGTCTGTGCACTGCTGAATATATCAAGCTTTTTAGAGAACCTTGAATGTACATAATTATACAGTGATCCAGATAATTATTTGGCAGCATGCTAAAGGAGAGAAGGACATTCCCAATTGCATGTTTGTCCCTTTATATCAAGGTAGAGATGAAACTTTGTAAAAAATTCCCTACTCTTTTCCTTGTCTTCATTACAGCTATAGCTTTTATGATTGACCTCCCCACTTTTTCTACAAATTATCCCTAGAGAATTCTAGTAAGTTGATAAAATACCCTTCCTTTCCAATGTGGAAGATTTCGGCTATGTGTTTTCTATTTCAAATGTCGTTGTCTAGCACTCAATGGATTTTACTTAGGAAAAATTACTCAGATGCATTTTCTAGTGTTAGAAATACAACATTAAATTAATGGAAGCTTGCACTGTAATAAGTCCTGCTCAAAGGAGATCAGTTCTCAATAGGACAGGACTCTACATTAGATGATCTATTTAAGCTAGGTGTTAACAGAGCAACATAAGCCTATGCAGACTGATAAATTTCCAACCAAATTACAAATCTCAGTCTCAGTTTGTAACAAGGTTCAATTAATTTATTTATTTTGTGCTATGTGTGCACTTCTAACCTGGCTATCCATATATTTAGTACAGGAAGTGTTGGGTTGAAGTAGTCATTCAGTTTCCTTTCAAATGTAAAAATTATATGGTATAGTCCTATCACAGAGAAATATTTTGGGTACTACCTCAATACATATATGTGGGGCATTTTTCCCTCCATAATATTATGTTTAGATCTATCTGTAATTTCTGTACATATATAGACAGACCAAGAGAGATCATCAGTGCATAGAAAGGTTTGGGTTGAAGAGGCCTAAAGATCATCTCGTTCCAGCCTCATGACATACGCAGAAAACCAAGTTGCTCAGAGTCCTGTCCAACCTGGCCTTGAACACTTCCAGGGATGGAGCATGAACAGTTCTGGGCAGCACATCAGTACCTCAACACCCTCACAGTAAATATTTTCTTAATATCTAACTTTAACCTACCCTTTTTCAGTTTAAAGCCACTGTTCTCTTACTCAACGCCCTTGTAGAAAGTCCCTCTCCAGCTCAATTGTAGAGCCTTTTAGGAACTGGGTGGTGATAGAAGGTCTCACCAGAGCCTTCTCTTCTCTAGGCTGAACAAGCTCTATCCATAGCACTTCCACAGAGGTTCTCAAGCCTTCTGAGTATCTTTGTGGCCTCCTCTGGGTTCACTTCCAGAGGCTCACCACTCATACCATTCTTATATTGGGATCTTCTCCTTCTAGAACAACAGCCAGCTACTCTGCCTGATATCATTTGCAAACTTCTGAGAGGTTGTTCAATCTCACTGTTCTTCTCTTTGACAGAGATGTAAAGTAATACTGGTCCCAACATCGAGCCCTGAGGAATGCCCCTAAAACTACTGTCCGCCTCTTTGTGGGAGGGAAAATTCTGTCCAGACCCTATGCAGTCTTTAAATTGAAATGGTCTAAAGCTCAGCGATAATTCTTTGCTTGCATCTGGAAGCAGATTTGTCTATTTTTTTTTGATGACCTAAACCAGTAGATAAACAAGTCTCTTTCCTTTTTCTTTTCACAGGTTAGTTGGAGAATTGATCTGTTTTCACCAGCTTTGCATGCATTCGAACATCAGTCCCTCCCTTAAACATTCTGACTAATTCCAAAAGGCCTCTCTTTCATCATCTATTCTCATAGTTCCATTGCATTAAGGGCTCCTGAATCTCCGCAGCAAAATGAAAGATGAGATTTTTCAAGAAACCCAGTTACTCACACAGGTCTTCCAACTTGATCTTAGTTCTCTGTAGTTACTTCTTCAGTGCTAGGAAACATCATGAGTTACAAACAGAGAGAAATGTTTACTCAGTCCTAATCATGAGTGTGGGTCAATGACTAAGGTCCCCAAATAAATCAATAGTGCTGGAATAGGCAAGCACCCCCTTCTAGGCCACAGGTACTTCAGGACAGTGAAAGTAAGGATGAAGGAGCCCTTATTGGCTACCTTTCTAGCATGAAAAATCAAATGCAATTTGTCCAGATTAGTGGGCTTAGTCTCTTTCTGATTATCTGGTGCCACAAATATGTGACCCATGCCTATGCCTCTGATTTTTAATAAACACATTTGCTGGGTCCAATAGTTCAGCAATTTGTACAGAAAATTAGATGTAATTTGCCCTGAATGCCACTGGTTTCTCAGATAGTTCAAAAAAATGCCAGGCAGTTCAGCAAATAACTACATCTCTGCAACTGAATCAGGCTGGAGATCAGGTTTCCTTGATGAAGCTTTCTGTTGTCTGCTTCAGATCCAGGCTCTCCCCTGCTTTCAATTTCCATAACCGTCTATATATCCTCTCCAGCCTTCTTCCACATTCCTTTTTCTGAATCCAATTACTTCCTACTCTTCTGTAGAAACACTCAGAATAAAGGGTCTGATGTAATGACAAATGAGCTGTTTTTTCTCATCGAAATCAAGGATATTGGTGCAAACTCTCCCACAAGTGTCACCATGAAGGGCTTCCATCTGCTCTCTCAGACCTGTGCCTTCCCTTCCCTGTCTCTGCCCTAGCATTTGCAGAGTTACCAATGGATTTTAGACACTTGTGAAATTTAGTGATCTGTCCTGAAAGGTTAATAAAAAGATGGAAAACAGATGGTGAAGATGGAGAGAGATGGAAGTAGTGCTTGGTGGGTTGTTTTTGTTTTTCTTTTTTTTTTTTTTTCAGTTTCATTTGGTTTTGTTTGGTTTGGTTTGGGTTTGGGGGGTTTTTTTGTGTGTTTTTTTTTTTTTTTGTTTGTTTGATTGGTTGGTTTGGTTGTTTGTTTGGGTTTTTTTTTTTTTTTTTGATGTTCATCATTTGGCAGTGCCCTCCTCCACCTTACTACCCAGTGAGGGATACAGATGGCTGCTGCCTGTTCCAGTTAGCTTGAATTGCCAGTAAGAGCCTTTGGGGCTCTTAAAAAAGTCTCCCTCTAGGGTGCTTTCAGCCCCATCCCTAAATAAAGTTTAAAATTTTGAAATATTATACAGAAAGTTTTCTCTAAGGAATGCCAAATTCATACAGCAAGCCTGTTATCCTTTTTCTCCCACTCTTGTCTATATTATTTTTATTTTCTTTTTATTCCTCCTCCTTCACAACCTCCTTTCTGTCCCCTCAGCCCCCCTTTCTTTCCTTTCTGTTTCTCTTCTTCCTTTGCCATCTGCTCCTGGCTTTCATTTTTTGGTTTCCCCCTTCTCTGGCAATACAAATATCTCCACCCACTCCAAGAGCACTGTTGTGCAAAATGAGTTTTGTTTCTCTGGGCAGTGTTGTAGCAGCTTTTTGCTGCATTTTAAACATAAATTGCAACAATAATACGAGCACTTATGTTTAAAGCTAAAAAGAGTATCTCACAGAATAAGAATGTTTTAATTTGAAATAACAATAGGGCTAAAGTCTCCTTAAAGTGATGTTTTATGGAGTAGGAACCCCACAAGATTTCTGTGGAACTGAATAGATGGGGAATAAATAAGAAGAGACATCCCACCCCTTTTCTAGTTTTTTTTTTTTCTATAATTACCAATAACCCACTATTAGGCTTCAAGGACAAAAATAACTCTTAGACTGTCTAGATATCACATCAGAACTAGTCTTTTCCCCCCTGACAGCAGTTTGGAAAGATGATTCCTCACGGCACCTGAAGTCTATAATTGTCAGATCACTCATTCCCATGGAGAAGTCCAGGCAGGTGGTATGTGCTCTGTGATTATTTCTCTTTTTTTTTTTTTTTTTTTTTTTTTTTTACCTGGTTTCTTCACCATCCCCAAATGTCAGATGTGTTACAGAGGAATACCTGCATTTTGGGGAGGGAAGGGGATACTGGAATAGGTTAACTCTATCTAAGCTGGTGCAAACAATCCCAACTTTGCCGTTTAAATTCTCATTTCCAAACAGCGGCTTGTGTAGTTTTTGTGATGTGCAGAGGCCCCAGGTGGGAGATGGGTCCCCATGTGTGAGGTGCTGTACAAACACATTAAATTCCCTGACTGGAAGATCTTACAGTGTAAGTAAAGAAGACCAGGGAGAGGCTGGAGGGTAGAGGCTGAATGCGCACAATCTTTGTTTTACAGCAAACAGCTAAATTAAATGGTCTCCCCAGTGGGCTGAAAGAAATCTGAGGTAGAAATGGACATTGAACATCGATTACCCGAACCTCAGTGTTTTGCTCATAAAGCAGTTTAGTCTTCAGGCAAAATCTGGCCTCCAGTTTGATCTTTCAATAACATTCTTTACTTCCTTATCATTTTCAGAAGCAATGGGCTTTCACACTGATGCATTGTAAGGTAGACCGGGCACAAAAGAAGAGCAATTCGCTGCCCATTCATATGCAGCCATCTCTTGTGCAGAGCACAGCGGGTATATAACAGCTACCTAGCCACACTACAGAGAATAAAGAAGACAGTGTTTAGCAGATACCTGGGTAGAATGACTAGCAGGTGGGGTCTAACCTTCATTCTTGAACAGAAGTGTTATCAGATTTTTAATGATCACAGAGCAAGCAAAGGACATACACAGATTCCCTCTCTCTTTTTCTCTGTGTGCATCTGTGGGTGGGTATAAGATCATGTCTGTCTCTTGCAGTTGGGCCATGCCTAGATGTGTAGAATAAGTCATCTCCTAATAGCGGATAGTAAAAACCTCCTTACCATCAAAAGAACAGTCTGTGCCTTTTCTCTCTCTCTCTCCTTTTTTTTTTTTTTAAGGGGAAAAAAAAAGAAAGGAGTGGGTTCTATTCTCAGCTTTACTGTTCAAGATGGGTGATTTGTCTCGTAATTGTGTTCGCTGACTGCAGCAGATGGATTCATTACTAGGGCTGGTCAGAAATCTTTCAACACAATGTGTTTTTGTGTGTGTGTGAAAATGATGAATCATCAAAACTTAAACTTTTCATGAAGATATGGCAGAGCAGAGGAAACTTTCCTCATAGAAGTTTTCTCAGCTCCCCACTGGGGCTTGTGATTAAAACCAGAGAAAGCAAAAGCTTCTCATCTTGGGGTAGCCCAGAAGATAGGATGTGTGGGAACTGACGTTTTGAGTTTCTGTTCTGAATTTTCTGAACGGTTTCTTTTCTCATGTAAGTGTGTTAGTTTATCATCAAATTATTCAGCACATTTCCTTATATATATGTGTATATATAAAGAAACATAAATGGAGTATTAGAGTTTTAATAAGCAAAATTGAGGGAAAGATGATGTTCTGCTGGACATAGTTAAGTGAATGCAGGTCATGTCCCTTATTAAAGCCACCATATGCCTTTTTTTGAAACAGAAAAGCATTTCAAATCTTCAGCGGGAACAGCTTGCTCATTACAGGCCCTTCTCAAATCCACCAGATCCTGTTAGTTTTTGTTTCAGTAGAAATTACCAAAATAATCCAGAGGGACTAATGCTCAAGGAAAAGTCTTGAAGGCAAAGTCACTTAGCTCATGACCACAGCTGAGGAGTAACATTTTACAATGAAAGGAGGTCATGAGCCTAGTTATCTACTCATGTTTATACCCCGTAAAGACTTTTCCCCTCTGAGTGTTTGTTTAGCTTGTATATAAACTATTGCTGATTGTACTGCTGCCTTTGGGATCCAATCTTATGCATGACTTACCCTCTGCATAAAGAAGTTTGTCTTGGACCTCCTTAGCAAATGTTCAGTCTAGACTCTAATCAGCACAGAGAGAGAGAGACACACACTTCCAACAGGAGCTACAGCCAGCAAGAGGCCTATTTGGAAGACAGACAGGACACCAAATGTGTCTTTTAAATAGGGCAAGGCAGCTTGCTAATGGGCAGGAATTTGGCCCTGAGGTTTCAGCCTATGACAGCCATGTAAATGACAACCCCGCTGTAGCAATGGGAAGAGAAAATCAATAACACTGCCCTATCAGTGGGAACAATAATAGGGAACAAATAAAAGACCACTGTGGAGCAAAACATTAGACTGGGATTTGTCTGAAGCAGAGGAGGAAGGAAGAGAAGGGAAATATGTCAAAATTTATTTCCTAAAAATAGCATGGAAGTCAATAAAAAGGCATCTCAGTAATGGAATAAGAGCAAGAAGATGACAACGAAGTTGTCACCAAAGGTGAGATAAAGCTCGCCAAAGCAAAAAAATAGTCCCAAATTATTGCAAAGTTCCATTCTATCTATCCATTAGCAGAGCTCTGCTGTTCCCTTGAGCTTTTCTTCCAGACCAGTTGAGCACTTTCCATTTCTAGATTCTTTCTGTGATGTGCTTCTTACTTAAAAATATTTTCACTGTAAGAAAACACATACTCATATAATATCCTTGCAGGACATCTGGCATGTCTCATTTTTTTCTCTGGACAATTCATAATGTATAAGGAGCAGAAAATCCTTTGTTGAAGTTGGTTAGCACATTGCAGTTCACAACGGTCCACCTGTATATTACTGTGTCTAAAGTGAATAAAACTACACTACAGTTTGTTACTTTGAATTGCAAATAAGATTTTAACCCATCCAGTTAACTTCTGCTCCTTTGTACTGGCTTCTTGGATTTGAAGAAATGTATATTCACTCCATTTTGGAAGTTGTAGTTCCTTTTGTTAGTCCTTTAGACCACCCTTTTCAAACTGCCTTAAATTCAAATAGCATCCTAAAAAATGTGTGAGATATCTTATACAGACTTCTCACAATGGTTTTCATAAAAAAA
>VXBI01008350.1:46126-60905 GCA_013397375.1 Toxostoma redivivum | reverse complement strand
AAAAAAAAAAAAAAAGGTTGTGAATGTTTGATTATGGCTCCCTCACAACACCTTTTTTTTTCTCTTTCTTACCTGCATGTACATGTTTATATGGTGCAATGATAAAGAACATGAGGTTTTCATGGCTCATTGAAGTTTTATGAATAAAATCAGATCATAAATAGAGAAACACCTACTTACTGTTTATCTTTTACTCTAAAGTCAGCTCAGGATTCATCACCCCCCTTTTTTCCCCAAGGTATGTTCTTATAGCTTTATCCAAATTTAAATGTCATGAGGTATTTGGCTTTCATCCATGTTATCTTTGTGCTATCCCATTTACAGTTAAGAGTGCCATCTAAAGCTTGATTCTCTTCCATCATTTTATGTATTTATTTTGGCAGAAACTTATTAGTATAGTCTGTCAGGACAAAACTTTGCACTATTTGATCACTCCTTATTTGCATTTTTAATAGTCCCCATTAGACAGCCTCCGAACTAATTAGCCAAGCATCTGTAATAGAAAACTCCTGTTTCCTATTTTCAGAACTAAGAAACTAATAGCTGAAGCCCTACTAGAACAATTAAGTAATAAGAAAAATACTGTGTTAAGGTTGGCAATAGAGTAGCTGCCATAAATCACTACAATAATGACTTTCAGCTCACAATGCTTAAGTAGATAAAAAATTAACCCCCACACTGTTTCTGTGGTCTACAAAATAGATATGTCCCAGATTTTAAAAATGAAAAGAAGAAAAATATGTATATAATGTTTATGGTTTAGTTCAGTTTTTCTTCACTGGGAGGGAGAGGGGGGGACATTTAGTCTTTAACATGGCAAAACCTGATGATTTTCATTGTGTTTAAATGTAAAAATTATTACTTAAATATCAGTGAGAATTATTAAATATAGGCTTTTAACCTTAATCTTTAAAAATCTTGAAGTGCTTTATTCCCTTTTATTTCAGCACAGGCATTTGGTGCCTAAATCACTTCAAAGTCAGAGATCTTAGGGCTGTGATTCAGTTGCCCAAACACTGATCTCTTGCATTAGATATCATAAATTATCTCGTCTCCATTCAGCTACTGCTGGAAAATGGATTAAGGTCATTGGGCATCCATATTCAGGCAACTGATTTTTGCCTGAAGTAATTTCTACTGCTTTTCACAACTTTACTCAGTACTTACTTTTTTCTATCATCTAGAATGACAAAAGCTGTAAAAAAGTGGGGTTTTGTTTGTTTAAGCATGACTATCAACATTTTCTTCAACAAGTAGAATGTACAGTACATTATTTTGCCAAAACAGTCTTTTATCAACATAACCATTCTGAGACCCCACTTCAGAAAGACAATCACTAGAATGAAGAAGTTCATATAACAGATTGAATCATCAAAGATGGCAAGTAGCCAAAAGAAAAGTCAAAGCAAATTTGTTGTGAGTTGTCAAATTACTTTCCCTCCCTGGCTGGAATTTCAAAATTCCCTAAAATTAGCAAAAATAAAAACAACACTTATAATTGAACAATAACAGATATTTGAAATTCTTTATCAATGTGGGAAACTGTTAGTTTCATCACTGAGAGGTTAGACAGTCACTGCAGCAGGTTCCCAGGGAAGTGGTCACATCACCAAGCCTGTCAGAATTCCAGAAGCATCTGATTTTTGTTTTGCAATCTAGACCCCTCAAAAGATCTGTTGGTATTTCAAAGTGTTTTCTTTTTTCACTATTTTTATGTCCTCCAAAATTCTTTACTATTACCTAACAAAGTCAAACATTTAATTTATAACATCAAATTTATATCAAAGGTCATACTTTCTGTTTTCATTTTTAGAAAATAAATTGAAAAAATCTTAAATAATATGTCCTCTGCAAAAATAAATGGAGCAAAATAGTATTTTCTAAAAATCTATAGCAATCTTTTAGTTTTTATTTTTAACTTCTACTAACTGAATTATTGATTTACCCAAGCAGTCTAAGATTAGATTTTTGTACAATGAGCATGAGAATGGTAAAATTTAGTTCCTGAAAAGACATAGTATCTTGTTTTACTTACATCCATTACTACTTTGAATTTAGTTAACATTATAATGAAACCAGCATGCTTATGCTTAAAGCAATGGAACTAAATAATGATGTTAATAATAATATTTTATAAAATAATGAAACTACTTGATTACTAAAAGCTAAGAATATGTACATTTAAAAATGTGCTCCTATTATGTAGCTAAGTGCAAGCAAGAGACAAAAAATCTTTAAATATCTTTTACTCTAGAAATAGTATCACCATATTAACTACAGCTCTGCATTGACTTGCCATTAAAAACTACCTTAGGAATTATTTTTCAACTAAGTTCTCTTTAATTTGTTTTTTTCCTTGATCTCTTCGTAAATTATAAGATTCCTCAAAAGAAACAAGCATGAAAAATCATTTAAAGAAGTTCAGGTTTCAGGATACAGGATAATACTTTTAATCCCCTGATCTTCAAAAACAATCCCTGAAGAATTTTGAAGACAGTTCTGTACTACAGTTAAAAAAAAAATAAAAATTCTTTTGTTTATTGTTTATTTTTGTAATTAGGAAATACTTCTGTTTACATCTTAGCTGCTCATTCTGAAAATCATATTGGAGAAATAATGCAACTTCAATCTTGGTTTATAGCTCTTGGCTATGCCAGGACTGCACCCTTGCATATACTCAAAACTTGCCTGTTGGACTCTGTTTTAATCTGGTTCTTGCTTCTTCACAAACACATACTGTTCTTAAAACACCTCTTAGTCTTTCAGCACAAAGTTGTTGTGAGGCTCCTTTTGGGTATGTCTTCCGCAACCTGGAACAAAATTTCGGCTGCCTGTGTCAGTCACTGTGACTCTGAAATGAGTATAAATGTGGATGTATTAAAGTAATTTTGAAGAGTGACTAGAGCCAAAGTTTGAGCTTGGTTTTGGAGAGGAAAGGCTGGTGAGCCAGCACATTGTGGCTGCCCATTACACCGCCTGCTATGAGACAATAACTTTCCCAAAACTTGCCTGATGCAGCCAAAAAAACAATGACACAGAAGCAGACGTGTTTGTTTCTTATCAGCAGGGATCCTATTGCTGCAAGCTCCACAGTGTTTTGGACTCTAGCTCTACTCGTCAAACCACTTCTCTTGCTTCATCACCAAGCAGCTTACAGAAGGCAATTAAGTATTGCATAGGCATTTGACTGTAAACAATTATGGAACTTAATATCCTGTAGCTCAGAGGGGGGAAAAAATGCCTCCTACACTGGCTGAGCTGGTAATCAATGACTTTGACAGTGGAGAACTCTGCCTCTGAGAGACAAATGAAGCTATTTCAACAATCACCCCATCACCATATTCCACCACAAACTGCCTTCAATTGGGAGATTATTTCTTTTACAGGGTCTGGCAGTAAACGAGATCTAAATGCCAGGAAAGAACTGGCACGGACTTTTGACTGTTCAGCTTGACCACTGAAGTCTGTGCACATTCAGAAAGGCATGTCATGCTGTGTGGTTTTTTGAAGCTGACGCTGAGAGCTGCACGGTGGTGGGAGGCCAGTGAGTGAGTGATGCTGTATTATTTGGAGAGCCCATGCAGCTGAATTGTGCTACACAGCGTGCCAGAGATGGGATCCAGGCAGGCAAGCTTTGGGCAACACAGAAGCCTGATATCAAGAAACAGGAGCCTCAAAAAGCAGACCAGCAATCTGCAGAGTTTTAGTAACAACACCAAGTTCACACTGAGAGCTTTGCTGGGGAAAGTAGGGATGCATCATTTGACACAAGATATTCAGTCAAAACATTAAAAAAATCTCTTCATTAAACGTCAAGATGTCTTTGAAGCTCACAGCAGAGGTTTCTTTGCTGTGACAAGTGATCTCCTGGGTCAGACCAGATGCATTATTTAGTTTCCAAAAACCTAATATATAACATTATATAACCTAACTATAAATGTTATAGCTACCAGATAGGAATTTATGTAAGTATTTCTTACAGCATTTCAAAATGTTATTCTTATCACTTGTCCACAGACACCCATCTTTCATATAAACCAAATGATCAAGTGTAATCTCTGAGGAAAAAAGAAAGCTCTGTCATCACCTTAGGGGTGAAAAATCCTGTGTTGCTTTTACATAGAAATCATATATAAAGCTTTAATACTGGGTGGATGATATTATTCATTTCTTTCGGATGAGTAAAGGGATCCATGACTGTATTTCAGACGTTCATGTAGGTCCAGATTTACCTTTAACTAGATCTAAATTCCTATGACCAATATGATAATCTTGCTATGGGGTGATCTAACCCATCCTAAGTCAGATATGTTCCTAAAATGAAATTAATCACATTTTTGTCATTTATTCTCATAGTCTATAAAAGAATCGATCACTAAATTAGCAAATAAGCAAATAAATGAAGAGGTCTAAGGCAGAGGAAGGTGAATAACCTCCACAGTGATTAATAAAAGGTCCTGAGAGATCATTGAACAAACAAATATTAATAACTGGGGTCTGTGGACTGACAGAAAGTAAAGTCAATGCCTGAGCAGAAGCTTTGGGATAAGATATAGGCTCCTGATGAGATGTGTGCTCCCCAAAAATCAGCAACACTGACATTCACTTCAGCAAGGACAACTTCTCATGCAGACCTTTCATCTTCCTGGCCTAACCTATTAGTATCTAAACAGATATTCACAGTAAATCACTAAGAGTAAGAAAAATGTCCTTGGGGTCAGAATTCAGGGTTGTTTAGGAGCAAGGGGCAGGAATCGGTGCAGGGAGGAGGTCAGGGCAGAACATGATGTGACCAAGGTATGAGGAGACATTCTGACCTCCAGTATATAGTGGTGAGCTTCTCCAGCCTTCTTCCACCTTCTGCCTCTCATGCAGGTGCCTGGATTGTAGACATTTATAAGTTTTGTGCAACATATTCCCTCAACATCTCCTTCCTCTCTAGAACCACCAAATGTCCTTTCCACAGCTCCAGCCCTGCTTGTTATGCAGCAAGACGAAGATAGTTCTTTTGGGGAAATCCCTCAGCAGCACATTACCAGGTCCCTTAAATATGTTGGGTGTTTGGGTCACTTTCTTGCCCCTTTCTAGTAAGTGTGCTGTGTCACCAGGCAGGACTCAAGCATTTACAGACAGAAAAGACAGGAGGAATGTCTGTACCTATAAAATTGGCCTGGTGAGATTCCCTGCATCTGCCTCCAGCTTCATGCTGGAACTCAGCCCAGTCTGACAGTTTCAGGGTACAGGGTCCTGACACTGGCTCCTGTGGAAAATCAAGAGTTTTTTGGCTGTCAACTCTTTCTACAAACACCTCATGGAATCCATATCCTGAGCTATGCTTTTAGCTCCCCTTGTCTTCCTGCCCTGATAGCTGCTCAGATCTGACAGCCTGGCCAGCTCTGAAGGAGCTGCACGTGAAAAACCCACAAACAGATTCTGTAAACTGTTCTTGCAGTTGCAGAAATGGTCTCATAGGGCAGTTTTCTGTAGATAAGATAGAAGAAATGTGTACAATACTAGGAGTGATGGCTCTTGAACGGGCTGCAATTGTCACATACTGAAATTTAGTGTCCTCCCTGCCTGAGTAACTAGTGACAGGACAAGGGGAAAATGGGCTGAAGTTGCACCAGGGAAGTGCTGCATTGAATTAGGAAAAATTCACCAAAAGTGTTGTCAAGCAATGGAACAGACTGCCCATGGAAGTGGTGGAGTCACCAGCTCCAGAGACGTTTAAAAGATGAAATGTGTAGGTGTGGCACAATGTTTATTGGTGAACATAGCACTTCAGGGTTAATGGTAGGATTCTGGAGTGTCTTTTCCGGTCTAAATATTTCTATAATTCTATAGCAGAAGAGGTCAGATGGATATGGGAACATCTTAACAGTAACAAATGGTAACAAATGGTGCACATTATGTTGCTTTAACAGCTTATTTAAAAGACTGATTGCAAAACCCTTCTTTTGCCAGTCAATTTGTACTTTCTGAAGGTATTCACAAGGTAATAAAAATTGTTTTAAAAGTACTAGCCAATTCAGAACCTGTTTTTCCTCTTACAGCAGTGGTCCAGGTACAGTTGCAAAATGTATATTGCCTTTGGGATGCACTTAACAGCATTTTATATTTGGAAAACTAATATACACTAATATACCAGGTTTGACTGCAATGGTTCTTCCACACCTGAGCATGAGGACTTTCTGAGAATCACTAACAAGTTAAGAGAAAGAGTGGGGTTTTTGTATGACAAGAGAAAAAAATACTTTTCCAGGAATTTGTCGGAAAATATCATTTTGATGTTCTTGGCTCTGGATGATTGTAGGTTGTTCATGGGCTACAGGGAGGTGTAAGAAAAAAAAAGTGTTGCACTGAAAGTCTAATGGAGCAATAATAAAAGCAAGAAGAAACATGCTGTCTTCATTATTCCTTTATTAAGATTCACCTAGTACACCTGATGACATTAAGTAGCTGCCAATAAGATGTGAATTAGCATCCACATCTCTGGAGACTATAGTATCTCCTTTAAGTGCTCTTTGTTCAAAATGGAGGAAGAATCATACATGTCCTTTTGAGAAAGATGTAAATCTTTTAATGCAGCTGTACAAGACAGGCCAATACTCAGAGTTAATTCCTGGCTCAGATCATCCTGAGTTCTTAGTCACAATCTTGTAATTGATTTAGCTCAGCAATCAAGTTGTGAAATGGAAAGGTATCATCATTAAAAAATTGATGCTTGAGAGATATCATGAGAGTCTACATGGATATGTAACATAGAATCTTTAGTAATACTGAATAGAATCTCCGTAATACTGAAACCACATGAACTATTCTTCCCAGTCCTGTAATGAAGGCTTATCATTCCCCAACCAATTTACAATCAGACCAGTCTTCCTGTAAGTATGATTTTTATTTGTGGAGTGCAACATTTCTGGAAATTACTCACTAGATGGGTATTTTAAAAATAATTTTTTTTTTTTTGATGAACAAATTATGACGTAAAGAAAGGATGTAAGTGGAAAGGAAATGAGGAGTAGGAACATCTCTTTTTGTTGATGGAGGGCAGTCTGCTTTAAAAGATTGTCATACATATGAAGGTCACATGCACATTTCAGATAGGAAAGAACTAGAATAAATCAGGGAATAGGACCAACATGGCTAGAATTGAAGCAGAGTTTCCAAGATGATCATGGCTAGCTTCTGATGGTAAAAGTTGAAAATATAGTTTAGATGTTCAGGAGGAATGGTTTTAGGACCACATTAAGGTTAGTTTTAATTCCTGGTGTAAAATTAAGTAAAGGACTTTATCAAGTTCATATAACAAGTTCTTGAAATAAAATCCTTTCTTGGATCCTAATCTAGGAGAAAATGCCATAGAAAAAAATTATACAAACCTCAGTGAGCTACATTTCTGTCCCAAGATCAGAAAAGTTGCATTTACTGGGTGGAAAATTCTATCTTGAGAACTGTGATCTTGTAAAAGACTTGAAAGAAAATGAGAATCAGTCATAGCTCATCAGCAGAATATGGGATCCAATGAGATGTTATGTTGTAGAGGACCAATATGATCCTTAAACACATAAATGAAAATATATCAGATAGGAGAAAGGAATCTTTTTATTAGTTTGTACTTGGCGTTGATACGACCATTATAGGAAAACTGTCCAGCCTTTGTACCTGCAGCAAAGAAAAGATATTGAAAAAAGAGTGGAAAGGTTTTGGAAAAGTTCTACAGGAATTATTAGAGGTTTGAAAACACTGTGCAATGAAGTACTGCATGCTCTATTTAATTTTTCAAAAGGAAGATCAAGGCATAACTAGACATGGTCTATAAATATCGCCTGAAAGAATAAAAATGTGATAATAGAAGTTTCTTCAGTCTTAGAAGAAAAAACTTGAAAAGATCCAGTGGTTGGGGATGGAAACTCGGAAAATTGATTCTGAAAAGAAATATCAATTTTTAACAAATATTATAAAAAAAAGCAGTAGAATGACTGGCAAAGAACTACAGTAGGTTTTTCATCACCTAGCACTTTCAAATGAGGAAATAAAGTTTTTGTTTGCTTGTAGAATGTAGTGTACAAGCATGGATCACAGAAATAAAACTGGAATTTCTTCATGAAAGTAATATCTTTACCTGAAGAGCAGTTAACATTTCAAATTAAATTAAATTATTTTAATATAAAATAGCAATTGGATGTTTTATCTAAGATGGCTATGCAAAAAGACTTTCCTCCTTATCCAGTGGATAGAGACTACCACCTTCATATGGCTGTTCACTTTTTCCAGACTTGGTTAGATGAATCACACTCAAAATGTACCTTTTTCTTCTGTTTGTAGAGGGAGGTTATGGGTCACTGTTGTCTGAACAAACATAGGTATCTACACCTTGTCATGCCATTGGTCCACCCTCAAATCAAAACTGAAACTGGTATTTCTAGTGCCCAACTCAGCTCATCCTAAGGAGAATTAAGCAGGGCTTAGGAACCATTCCCTAAAAACACCTATTTATTGTACTAAATTGAAAGCTCTAATATTCTGGTTGCAGATCCTGTAGTCTTTTACAGTTAAGAGTTGTGTGAGATGAGTCTCATCCTTAGTTAATACAATTTCTCATGGCCTTTAGGCTGAAAGGAAATCCTGTGAATAATTAAGCATTCAGATATGATAGTTAATTTTACAATATTTGTGAAGATTTCTTTCTAGCTGTAACTTAAAGAAGCAGGGTTGGTCTCTCTGGCTCATTTAAATTTTGCTGAGTAACTGACATTTTCTTACAGCAGTTCTATTTTGTCACTGAGGGGAGCTTTATTTTAAAGGACCAGGTCATGACTTTGGGTTATATTACTTTATAGTTGGCAATCTCAGTTCTACCCAGAATACTTTATGTGTCTGAGGTCAGACTTGTAGACATCTTACTAGCATCTTCTTAATTTAAAGATGTAAAAATTCCATAGGTAAAGTGAGACTTGGTGTGGATGAAAGGCAGAAAATCAGGAAATTTAATAAAGATTTGACAATCGTGTTATTGTCTCATACCTTTCATTCTACTAACCTAGGAACAGCCTTTGATATCATAAATTATATACCTATTTTTGAGTGAAAAGAACTACATGATGAGTTGTGAGACTTAGAAAAATTTAGTCAACATTAGAGGAAGTGTCTGAATGATAGACAGAGAGACAAAGTCTAATCTCTGTAATTCCCTGATGAAACATACACTGAGGCTTAACCTAATCCCTGAAGGAATGACAGCAAAAATAAGGTGAAAGACCAATTAGCCTTCTCCCATACTAATCCTGGTTAGAGCAGCTTATTCTTTTTTCACACTTGTGGAGACATTCCTTGTACCATGGAAAATCAAAATTGTGCTGGCCATACCTTTACTTCGGAATAATTTCACTGCCACAGAATATCAGTCCTTGTTATCTACAGGTTTGTCACATGCCAGAATTAAAAGATTCTTGATCCCAGTGGAAGATTTGGTAGTGATAAGTCAAGAAGATAAGCCAGGCATGAAAATTAACCCTGGATAGAATGATTTTAAGTTGATTCTATTCAAATTAAATGAAAGTATGAAAGCAGGTCTGTAACTAAGGTTTTGAGTGGTAAAGGACAAAAGGAAATTAGGCAGAAAAGTCATCTGGGTGGAACAGATCCAGAGCATGAATATAAAGAAGGTCTGTATATTTTCCTTTTCCAACATAGGAAAACTACTGAGAATTTCTACCACAAGAAAAAATTACGCTTGAATAAAATGTAACTAGGCTGTACTGAATGAAAAATTGTAACAGAATAATCAGTAAGGAAAAAAAAAAAACTAATAAGCAATAGAAGTCAAAAACATTTATAGACATAGCAAAATTATTTTGGACATTGAAAGGCCAATATTCTTGAGGTGTTCAAGACTCATTAGCAAGAAAACAATATATACAAAATGAAAGACAAAGATTAAGGCAAAAAATTATTATGTTTCAATAATGGATGTATACTCTAGTTGTCAAGGGAAATTAAAATATTCAAGCAGCATTAAAGAAAAGAAGTAGAGCAAATATAAAATCATAACTGTTTAAATATATTCCAGCCATACATTTTACCAATTCAGCCTAACTCTGTGGACAGAATAATATTTCCTGATTTCAAAAATGATGAAATAGCATAGGGTAGAAATCAACTTAACAAACACAAAAGTGTTCTAGAACCAGTTCTATAAACCACATCAGAACAAAAACCTGCAGGAAAGAGAACATTCAACTGTATGTATCTGAATCTTCAAAATCTTATGGCAGAATTGTGGTTAATTTATGATTAACATGAAGTCTGACATAGGCAATTTTAATATAAATGGTTTGCTTACTTTCCAGTGAAAATAACTTGTAAAACTTACATCTTTTCTTCAGGTCTGTCAGCCATCTTTTTTAAACTTGATATTTGTCATACAACTCTTTGAAAAGGAACTTTATTTAAAGAAAAATATGTTTTAAATAGAAAAGTTCTTTAACTATGAATACCAAGAAGTCTCAACTTCTATGCTGCTTGATGAGAAGCAACAATCTACATAGGTTTATTTTTAATCTTTTGCATGTTGTCTCGGTTTAAGAGACAGGTATTTGCCAAGGAGAGGGATGAGCCCCTTTCCCTGTAATCCGCTCCCTTTTAATCACTATAATTTGAAATCAGACGCTTTCAGGCATGAAATATGGGGGTAGGAATAACAGTTCTTTACTAATATATCTAACAAGGTAAACAGCAGCAACAACAANAGCCTGGAGTGATTAGCATAAGAATAGGGAAAAATTCCACAGAAAATAAAAGAAATTATTCAACCCCCAACACATGTGTCTAATACTGACTAATAACAAAGTTAAAACTGCCTTTGTCAATGCCATATATTTCAGTTAATAAACCCATCTAAATGAATTATATTGTCATAACTCTATAATCCATTATTCCTTACTGGAAAAGGTAAACAAGGCCTACCACAAAGTGTCTTTATTTGTGAGAGAAACCAGTGGATCATGGCATTCATGTGATCACAAGAACATCTTCAAGCTGGTGACAGACCAGGAAAGAATGCAAGCATGCAATATCCAAACAACAGTGCCTGTAAGAGGAAAAATAATGCCACAGACCTGGATTTTTTATGTTTTGAAATTAAAAAATCTCAATGGAATGACAGTTTTAACATATATAATATTAATTCATCAAAAAATCATATAACTAAGATACTTGAAAGAAAAATTTGCCAGTGGAAGAGTTTGTTGTTCTTTTTTCAAATAAGAAATCCATCCTATTTTGGAGGTGGAAAGGCAGTAGAAAGATCATCCTCCCCTAGACCTGATTCCTGGAACTGAAAAGACAAGTCATCTTTCAAAATGTTCATCTCAGTCATTACTAAACTCAAAGTCTAGAGGAGTGGTGTGCACTTAGAGAGTGGCAAAGACAATTGAGCTGAATGTCCCTCCCTTTTACTGATTTTGAGCAGTAAATCTCTGAGTAAACTTTACAAATTTAAAATTAAATAACCATTGAAAGCATAAGGAAAGACACAAGAGAAGTAAACAAGCTGTCTTATAAAGCATGTTAGTAAGTCATTGTATTTGAAAGATATTACTCGGGTCTGGAAAAAGTCCTACATTTATTTGTGATATAAAAGTAGTGTGAGTAGAGCATCTTTCTCATACCCTGACTTTACTACTGCAGCAAATATAAAGACCTTTGAGATTTATATAATAAAAAAATATATGATGAAAATTTCTTTCGGATTTACTTCTTCAGGTTTCAATAGCATACTTAGGCACCCATGTAAAATTGGCATACATAGGCATTGTGCAGACTTAAGATACAGTTTGCTATCTTGCCTGGCTGGTTCCTTAGATGGCAGACTCAGAAGGTAAAGCTGTCAGAGACAAATTCAGTAGGTGTTAAAATGTCCCAGAATCCTCATCTGAAGGCAGCCTCACTGCTATTGTTCCCTACACCAGAAAAGTCAGTAACCTGTGGGAGTTTTAATGCAGTTTGCCCCTGTTTTCCCACTAGTAATTGCCACTAGATCAGAGTCTCAGAACTGAGATGGCAGTGAGAACATCAACACAGATAAGATGGCAGTCAGGATATTTACTGGTAACACAAAACATGTGGATGAAATTGGGGTAGCTGTGTACAGGATTGTTGGCACTGGTCAGAGCAGACTGCTGTGGAGACCCAGAGCAGAGATATGTGTCTGTTGGGGAAAAACCTCTGGTAGAACTTGCTCCACCTCTCTGCTCAAAGCCAAACCAACTTAGATCGGGTTTCTCAACATCTTGTCCAGCAAATATTTGAATATCTACAAGGATGGAATTCCAAAATCTTGTTGAGCATCCAGTGAGAGGCTATGAGGGAGAAAAAAATGGAAGAAAGTTAATAGAAAAAACTTCATAGGGGAAGAGGAAGATCATGAGAATTCTTACGTTCTTTATTGTAGATCTTGATCCCATTAGGATTCTTTATTTAACATGACATATTATTTGAAATATGCAGACATGTCCAGAGATTCACTACCCAGAGTATATCTACCAGGTTTTCTCTCACTGTCTGTGTGCTCTGAAGAGAAAACAGGACACTGTTTAAGCACCAGAACTTATGGTGGTGTGCCTATTCTGGCAGGAATGGACCATAATTTTCATTGTAGGAGTGCATAGGATGATGTGCTATGAATCTGTGACCAGAACAGTACTGATAACCCAGTAACAATTTGAGTATTGATGAACAGTGCTTGCACGTCTTCAAGGCTTTCTGTTTCTTCTCTGCCATGATGCAAGTGGTAGCCTAGAGGTGGGAAAGGACTTAAAGGGGGAAACAGGCAGGAGAGTTGGCTTGAATGGGCCAAAATAATTTAATGTCATGCTCCACCATTCAAAGCTGAAGCATGGAGGGAAGTGTCTTCCAAGGTCACTGTTTCTCAGAGATAATAGAAGGTGATAATTGATCACCTTTACCTCAGTGCTGCTTGAGTTTTATTCCCTTCTTTTCTTCATTTATTAAAGTATTTTTAGCTCAAACAATGAAGTTTCCTACTCTTGTTCTTCCTATATTCTTTCCTGTCCCAGCCCAGGTGTAGGACTGAGTAAGCAGCTATATAGGTTCTCAGATTCTCTAGAATCTTCCACAAATGGCCAGGAGAGAACAGCAACATGAGAAAAATGTCTTTCCCCCCTCCACCCCTTCCCCTTCGATATATATATTTTTGAACAATCATATCCCTACTTGCTCAGCTGAATTTTACCATATCCTACATATAATATTATTTATTTCCCTTTTTAACAGATGCCTTAATTGTGTTAAGGATCTCAAACAGATTGATACACTTTATTATTTATATGTGGACTATTTGAGTTTATAAATTTGCTTCTTTGTGCCTAAGTTTGGCACAGCAATTTCTTTAAGGAGGACAAAGTGAAGAGCTGATATTATATATGAAAGAGACAGGTAGTGTTCCACTCAAGGGAACACCTCCTCCAACAATTATAATTCATAAAACAAAAATCCTGAGTGTGACACTAGCCCATTTAGTCTGATATGAAACAGGGCCCATGTTTTCTTTCATTTATATTTTTATTATATGTAATGTCTTTATAATTTTTACCACTCACATCAAAGCTGCCAACTGCTGAGTGTCTAAATAAGTAGCATGTGAAGAAAATGAGTGAATTGCTAAATGTCCCATTACGTCCATGGAGAATATCCTTGCATTTGGAGTCAGGAATCTTAAAATTGAGACGACAAATGAATGGTTTTCACTCCAATGGAGTGAGGGTTTTGGCAGTAGCAATTCTATTATTCTCTGTGTCTGAATAGAAAGAGAAAAACAGAGCCAGAGAAAGAAATGAATAGAACGAAACCCATATAAACCTATTGCAATACCTCAACTTTAGGACTGAATGACAATTACATCCAAAGAAAGAAAGAAAAATAAATCTGATAGAACCTGAGATACCCAGAAATACAGTGCCTCAAAGATCTGGAATTATTTTAGGTGTACCTGGGTGGACCAAAGAGTGAGGAGATAGGCAGATGAGAATTTTTACCATTTATTTTATCCAAATGAAGGACATTTATCTGTTAGTGCTTACACATGGCTGGATTCTTAGGCACTTTAGCTATGATTGTGAAAGGAAATAAGGCTCAAAAGGACTCTAATCTGACCAGATTAGAGAGATATTAGGCTGTCTCTGGTCCAGTCTTAGTTCATAGAAACTAACATGTTGCCAAAACCAGGAAGTATTTTAGGAGTTAGGACTGCCCACTACCAGTAACTAGTCCAGGTGTAGTTTCCCTTTGTAGAGGCTTAGTGAATTCCCTATCACAGACCCAAATATATTTTGCTGCTTGACCCTAATGACCAGAAATGTTCCTGGTCCCGTTTAATTTCTCAGTATAGATATATTCTTAATGATTGTAATAAATTAGATGCTAAGAATAAAGTAAAATTGCCTAGACATAATTATCTACTGTCATTCGAGATGCCCTTGGATGTCCCTTTTGGTTGCCATTTCAAAAGCATAGAGGGATTTTACCTACCTATAGATGGTGTCACATCTGCCAACCCCACAGCATCTCCAGTGATGTCACACACTTAGATGTTTAGGCAACGAGACTGAGCAATAAGGGTAGGTTTCATCCCCAGATTCAGATGCACACATATGGCACTGATAGCTGTTCTTGATCTTGTTGCAGTCAATGAAAACTCAGCCAATTAATTGAAAAGGTTTAGAGAAAAAAATCCACGTAAAAAATAAAAAAAAAAAAA
>VXBI01008350.1:27993-38716 GCA_013397375.1 Toxostoma redivivum | reverse complement strand
AGATTTGTTTCTACAAAAAATGATATAATTTCATCCTGGAAACAGAGGAACAAGGATAACATCTTCGGTTTTCAAGGCTACGGGCATCTTTCTAGATGAGTTATTCTCAATCAAACTGAGTTTATAAAAAGAAAACTCCTATTTTGACTGTCACTGAAATTGTTTGCAGTTAAGTAATTACATCCTTAAGCTGGTATTCTGATGGAAATATTATATGAAGGATTCGGCCACACATAAAGAGTTGAGACTTGGCTTAATCTGGTAATTTGTGAAGCATCTGAGGGCTTTTAAGTTGGAATACAGTTCCCTTCAGCTCCTTGTCAAGTCAATGAAGAGAGATAAGTCCCTTCACCAGTTAACTGAGATCACAGGAAGGCTGAATTAGCCTCTAGAGAAATTAACCTCCTACTTTTAACATCACAGAGTATTTTGTATGAATATAGCCAGCCAGGTGTTATGGAACAATGAATTTAGGCTTCAATGAGTGTGCTCCAGTATATGTCCAGTGTGTCCAGTCTGGACAGGTCTTTCATTATTAATGTTTAAGGGTTTTTTTTTTTTGTGTGGTTGGTTGCTTGGTTGGTTGTTTCCTTTTTTTGGTTTTGTTGTTGTTGTTGTTTTGTTTTGGGGTTTTTTGGGTTTTTTTGTGTTTTTTTTTCTTTTTTCCACCCTGTAGATAGAAAAAAATTCAATCTGCTTGTGCTCAAAATTAAAAATCTTCCAGGATTTCAGGTTACTCATTTTTGTCTTTCTGTCATCCACTGTCTGATAAGGAAAGCAGTCACAGAAATTAATCTGGAATCTGTCACTAAATAAAAAGAGGGGGCATTCATAGATACTTTTGTTAAATAGAATTTTGATGCAAATTTCTGAGTGAATACAATCTGAACCAACCCACCTTTTTAAAAATATTTGAGAATCTTAGTGCTAGTGATTTAAATTTCTCTAATGCTTAGAGTATCAGGAAGTATTATCCACCTTTTCTTATGGACATCAATAAAGAATCATAAGGCATAATTAATGTGGATCATTTTAAGAGCCTTAGATTAAAAGTGATATGCAAGTTAAAAAGCACTGCCATTAAGGTTTATGTTCAGTGCTTCACAACCTTGCCAGACATCTTTATTTATGTTTTCGTTTACTTGTTTTTATAGGGAACTAGTCATGAAAAAGAAAGTAAATAAATGCTGATACTGTGGTAATTTCTATATGTCACAGACTCCACATTATTTCACCTGATGACCAGAATACCTAAATGACCTGGCCATCACACACCATCCTTATGATGACTGTTTCTCAATAATCATCTTTACAGCCTCACCTAAACCTGTATTCTTATAGCTCTGCAACAGACATCTGCAAGTCTGGTTGAGTAGTTTCCCTTCTTTATTGTCCAGTATCAATTCCAGATCATTTATAAGCTGTTCTGCAGCAGAGCTTTGATAACGTCAGCAGAGCTGTGTGTTACTTGGGCTAGGATGTAACTGGGTGTCTCTAGCAGCTGCTCATGAAGAACCACAGAAATCCAAGTCCTATTTATTGCTTACATATGCATCCTCATCACCAATCTTGCCCTAAACAATAAAAGAACAAAAATCTGAAAATTTGAAATTTGAAAACTTGACAACTGAAGAACAAAAAAAAATTATGTGAACTTTTTTTAAAAGAAAATACAGTATTGCTTTTACATATCGTTTTTTCATCTATATGAAAAAGCAGAGAGCTTTCCCTGCCCTTCATATTTTAGAGGTTTTCCATAACAGCAAGATATTGCCAAATAAAAATGGCAACATTTTATTTGTACTTTTCTGACCACAAGGATATTGACCTGCTGGACTAAGTCCAGAGGAAGCCACCAAAATGATTAGAAGGCTGGAGCAACTCTCTCATGTGGTGTCCTGGTTTACAATTCAAAATGTATTCTATCACCATCTGTTGAAACAAGAGAAGGGCTGATCCTTATCTCTATGGGAGATATCTTCTGTTAATGGGCCATTAAGTCCTACTGCCTGACTGATAAGATTACATCATCCCATTGGGAGAGGCTCCAGCCACGGGGAGGAGCCAAGCCTTCCCTACCTAGATAAAAACCGAGATTTAGAACACCAAAGTGGCCTTTTCCCACTGGATTCCAGAGGAGAAAACCAGGCTTTTCCCCATCATCGCTGGACCTTCGGAGGAAAACTGCACCTTCTACAGGAGCACTGCTTCAACAGAACCACATCTGTCATCCAGGAGGACTGCAGCCACCATTTAATCAGACTGCACCAACACCCTGACTGACAGGGTGTCAGGTTGTATTCTGACTCTGTCAGTGGTCTTATTTTGTATTATTGCATGTATTCTACTTTTTCCTATTAAAATTGTATTACTGACTTGAAGTCTCACTGGTTTTGCTTTTTCAAACCAGTACATGTGGAAAGGCAGAGAGCAATGGATTTGTTCAGGCTGGAAGAGAAGGCTTTGGGGTGATCTAATTGCAACCTGAAGGGATCCTACGTGGAAGATAAAAAGTGACTTTTTACAAGAGCATGGAGTGAGAGGGCAAGAGGGAATGGATCCAAACTGAAAGAGAGTGGGTTTAGCTTGGATATTAATGAAGAAATTTTTCCCTAAGCATGGTGAGGAACTGGCACAGACTGCCCAGAGGAGGTTTGGATGCTCCATCCCTGGAAGTTCTCAAGGGCAGGCTGGATGGAGGGGTGGAACTTGATGACCTTTAAGACACCTTCCAATGTAAATCATTCTATGATTTTTACTTCCATGTTTCCCTGAAACGAAATCCTTCCTCTTTGAACTGAAACATTGCTGAATTCACAGAATGAACTTTTCCTGCTCTGATATAATATAGTTGACAATCTGCCCTTGGTGCCTTTGTACCTGAAAATTCAGAAGACATTTAATATCTCTGAAGGAAGATATGGAGTTGTGCTTGAAGACAAATCCTCACTTGCTTTACATAGGCATCCAGGACTTCCCCTTCCTTTCCTCTTAGCTGCAACTTGATGGGGGAGGCAGAGTTGGACAGCCACACTCAGTTTTAGCAATGACCCAGCAATCTCCTCGAGTCCCACAGGGCAGATCCCTACAGCTGCTTCAAGAGAAGGGTGTCTGGATCATTCAGTAGAGCACAAATCCTGCTTTTTACTTGCTATCTCTCCACTTTAACCACCTCACTACTAACAGGCAGCCTCTTTGAGAACAGTTTGCTTGGGCCATGATTGTGATTTTACTGAGATGTACCTCTGTCTCGCAGAGGGAAGAATCCATTGATTTCAACATTATCAGACATTTTGGAAGGTCTTGATGGACATTCACTATCATAGCACTTGTTTTGAATTAAGGCTTTACAGTTTCATCAGATGATTGATATTTCAGTCCATCAAAAAGTATTAACCATCATCATGAGATGGTTTTTATGCACCATCAAACTCAAAGGAGCACTGATTTAAGAAACTATAGGAAAAAAAAGCAATAATTAAGCAAATTATTTGACAATTATGACTATAATTAGGAGAAGCACTTTCCAACTACCTTCTTTGAAGGAACTGCTCACTCAGCCTTGCAGATATAAGAATTGAAGTCAAATGTTGGATTCGATGATGTTGGATGACTTTTGCAACCTAAATTCTGCAATTCTGTAAAAACCACAGAAAAAAAAAGAACACAAAAACTTAAATCAGACCTGATATAACAAAAAAATCTCTGTGTTTATATATGACATTGATTGCTGACAACCATCCATCTACACAAAGTAGCACTATGCTACCCTTGTTTCAAAGATCTGAAAGATGTTAAAGATCTGATGTGTCTCTTGCTTAAAAATTTCAAGTCCCTGCGGAGTTGCAATTAGTGTGCCTCGCCTGCCTACAAATACTCTTCTCTACTCACCATTTTTTCTACTGTCAGATGTTCCCTTGTATGATCATTGAAGCTAAGAGGAAATTTTTCAACAGTTGTTGACATTGCTGTCAGAAAAGACTGACTTATTGAAATGAAAACTTTTCTTAGAAACTCAGCATATTTAGTGAATCTTAGCTCTGTCAGGAAAGTGGTACAGCTGCCCCACAAAATTCAATATTTCAATAATGATGGGAAGCTGAAGTTCACATGCCTTATTTCCAACAAAAGACTGTTTCTCCTACATCACAGGAGGGCTTCAGATCCTGTTTACCTACATTAGTCCTTCTAGGTGATTATATTTAGGAACTGAATATATTCATCAGCTAGAATGCTTGGTTATTTCCTATCCAGATCTTGTGATGAGTGACTCTCAGAACAGAACTCATAAACTTTTTACATGTAGCAGTCAGTTGTTCTGATATGACATGCTGAAAAAAGGAACAATAAGGAAAATTGTGGGTTAGGTCCAGACCTCAGGCTGTATCTTTACCAGCACCAGAAAAATCAATCTAATTTCTCCAAATTTTACACAAATGTAATTGACAAGAGAATGCAGCTTTTTATCTCTCCACATATCACTCAGAACTCCCCTAGTGCTAGTGCCACCACACTGCTACTGTGGCTAGATCATCAAGGTGAAATGAATTTCCTTGAGATTTATTATATGATCCCTGCCAAAATACATTTCTCTGACAAGGGCATGGAGCTTCCTTTCAGAGCCACAGATCTCAGTTGTGCTGCTGTGGCCTCCACACTTTCATCAGTCTAAATTATTTGATACAATTTAATTAGTCTAATCAAAAGGCTCAGCAGTTCCTGTAACTCTGCTCAAGAAAGAGGAAAGGAAAAAATCAGTGCTTTGTTTACTTCCAATGTTGCTCCTGACGCATGAAGACACACCAAAATAACTGCTGTTTATTTTACAAGATGGAAAAAATATTGAACGCCCTCTGGTTATAGAAGCCATTTTCTTTTGGGATTACAAGTGCAGAGATGAATTAGGTACACTTAGGATCAATATCTGTTTCTCTTCTCAGCTCAAGATGGGATTTGTCAAAATTCGAGAGCAGCTTCTATTGAGTGTCAGCTACAAATCCTTCCAGTACTGAGTCATATACTCATTGAAAGTTGAAATATAAATGGCAAAGGGCTTTTTCAGCTACAATGTCCGAGGTCAGAATGGTAGATCACCTTTCTTCCTTCTTTTTAATGAGCTTTGGTTTGATGAAGTGACCTTGCAGGTCTGGAATCTAAGGGCATAACAAGTCTTTACAAGCTCTGGCTGTGTTGGGTTCCATGTAGCACGGCTCCAGGAAGCAAAAAGCACAACAAAACATAAAGGAGCACTGATAAGTGAAAGCTATGGCTCATGCTGAGAAGATTTTAATTGAATCTTAAATGTGGTCTGAATGCGATGGGGAGAAATAGCCATGGATATTCAGGTTTCAGCATGGTCAACAAGTGTTTATCTGCTGCATGCCATTCCTTGACATTGCATGTGAAAAATGGGGGTCTGCTGCACTGCTGAGAATGTCTGTGGGACAGGAGTACCCTCACTTTTAGATAAAGTGGGATTCTAGGGCACACCCCAGAAATCCAAGAACCTGGAAAGCAGGTCATGCTCCATCACCTATTTGGAAACTGAAACAACCTCTGAGGACAGAATCAGGATGAAGAATCAAAAAAAGCTCTTCCTTCAAGATTGGATTTTGCTTTTTGGAAAAAGATATCTTCTCTGGAGGAACAAAACACTCCCAGGTTCCAGTTGAACAGAAATTCGACCTTTGGATTCTTGACCAAGATACAAGTAGTAAAACCCAAGGAAATACAATATAGACCCAAGTTAAAAACAACAACAACAACAACAACAACAACAAAAACCTCAATTCCTTAGGAATTTGAAAATTTCTATTTTTTTTTCTTTCTTTGGGATATATATTCAGTATTGACTTTATAAGAATGCCTTTTGGCTTAAAATATCTTACAGGGGGGTGATCAGCTGCTGTATGGAGGGTGAATGTGCTAAATAATAGGTCATTTTAGAGACAGACTGTCTTTTAAGGGCACATGTCACCATCAGATTTTGTATCTTGGTGTTCTGTGTAAAACCAAAATATTCACCCCATTTGTCTGCAGATGAAGAGACAGAAATATATTTCCCTGTAGGATCACTTTGCATGACTGAAGCCAATGCTGAATCATCTTTTCCATTTAGGAAGATAGGATTCATACCTGAGCTATCTGTGGGTCATAAGTCACTCTCTTTTTAGAGGAGGCTGAATTTGCAGCAATTGTGCTACACTGGTGCACCTCCAATTGGCATAAACACTGAGTCTGTGTCTTATGTACACATTATTACCTTAAAGAAATTAGCTAGGGAATTTGGATTGAAGGAGCTGATTCTTTTTGTTAAGTGGAAAAAATACTGTATAATTAATATTGAAGCCAGTAACAAAGCAAAACTAGGCTTCTCATCCTTGAAACTTCACTGACTGGAAAAATTAGCCTACTCTTCCTCTTGCTCAGTCTCCCTCACTTTTCCTATTATTTTTTTTCTTTTAATTATAACTTGCTGAAGCACTCCATATTACCCTTTAATCTGCTTTAATAACTACCCTATCCTAGATTTTTTCTAAGCACCCTTTTGCACAGCATCCACAAATCCAAGAATGAATTGCTGTTGAGATTGACTGACTGACTGATCACTGAGCTCTGCCAACTGATCCATGGCTTGCTCCTGTGGTTCCTTGGGTTCATTGTGGAGCCCAGTGAAGGGTGGGTGGGGAATGGAGAAAGGCATTTATTCTCTTCTGTAGAGCCACCACCTGCACTCAGCTCATCTGACTCAGCCTTCTGAGTTGACAATAGAACTTTAAGGAGTCCACTGAAAGGCAGGTTGACCTTGTAATGTCCAGAGATAGCAGTGTAATTTTTGCATCTCCATAAAGTTGTAGAGTAAGATAATGGAGGCAGAATGATAAAAATAACAGAGTTTATGGCCCTGGAGTTCAATGACTACAATTTGTCTCTCTACTTTTCAAGAGGGAAAGAAAACGAAAGAAAGAAGAAAAGAAAGAAAAAAAGAAGAGAGCAGAGGAGAAAGAAAGAAAGAAAGAAAGAAAGAAAGAAAGAAAGAAAGAAAGAAAGAAAGAAAGAAAGAAAGAAAGAAAGAAAGAAAGAAAGAAAGAAAGAAAGAAAGAAAGAAAGAAAGGGAGAAAGAAAGAAAGAAAGAAAGAAAGAAAGAAAGAAAGAAAGAAAGAAAGAAAGAAAGAAAGAAAGAAAGAAAGAAAGAAAGAAAGAAAGAAAGAAAAGAAAGGCATTTTTACATCTTTCTCGACTTTCATTTTTTCTACTTGTGTTAGTAAAGGTGCTTCTGCACAAGAAAGGAGTAAAATGTACATTACTGTTTTTAATACATTTTGACTACATTTTTTTGATCAAAATTAATCAATATCTGTTGTTGGTCTTATTTCATTATTTCCTTATCTCTTGCATTTCTTGTATCATTTCTTCAGGTGTTTTGTAAGACAGACATTTTCTTGTGATGACCTCACTAAGTTTTTCTCAATAAATTTTTGGCTACTCTATTTCCTAGGTATAATCTTCTAATGAAATCAGCTGAAACAAAACTCTAAGAAAAAGCAATCCTGATACACAATTTTGTCTCTAACTCTACTATAGTTCTAAGAATCCTGTAATCTACAATATTTTTGGAAATGATACAATACTGAGTTCTGCCTGGAAAATGCAATCATAAAATGGTAGCATATCAAATGCAAGTGGTTAATACCTGCCATAAAGTTTGATTTGCAAAAATGTGTGACAGGTGGCTCAAGACTGTAGAGAAGCAGGCATGCTAAAATCATGATATATAGCCAGAAATTATGATATATGCAGATGGTCCAAATAGGTGGACTTTCTTCAATTTCCTGCTTATGATCTCTGATAAAAAGAGCTTTGTTTAAAGTATTGAGTGAATAACAGGAGAATACAGATGTAAGAGAGGATATCTGAGCTAACAAATCCTGTTCAGTGATATCAAATGTAATTACATCTTATAATACAATCTGTATATTTATTATGTCTCACTTTGAAATTAGTCTATTTTTCAAAATCATTTCATCTGTTATTATTATACTATTCAAGAATATTTCTTTTCTTATTAGAGTATTTTATAGGCAGATTTAAAACATCTGTGGTCAGTAGATCAATTTTTATTTTTTTTTAATTGGTTTTTCGAAGCAAAGTTAATAGATGTTTTGTTTATCTAGGAGGTTCAAATTTTGCTCTGGCCATAAGTCAGTTCACATTTACCTACAGAAAGGTAGGTAAATACATAAAAATATACACAGACAGAAAACAAACAAACAAGCAAAACCCCCACCCAAAACTCTCTTCCCACATTGTCTAAAAAAATTACAAAGTAGTGGTAGAACATGAGGTTTATAAATCACAACTCTGGTCATGTGTCACTTCATTCTCTGCCAGATTGCTTGTCTGGTTAAGTCAAATGATATTTGGCACTGGAATATTCAGCATCTGTACTTTCAATTATATGTTATGAAGCTAAGTTAGTTGCCAAACAATTTTTTTTTCTGTAGTCCATAAAATATTAGAAGTATGTCCAAAAATTATATCCAGATTTGTAGGTGCTAGGTGAAAAGTAAACCACATGAAAATGTGAACAGCTCTTTAGTAAATAGTCAAAGTTAGTGTGCTTGGTAACCAGACCCAAAAAGAAGAAAACCAAAATGAATAAGAGTATTTCAAGTATTTGACCAATCCCAACACAGACTCAGAAATAAATTAGTCAGTGTAGTTCTGGCTTGGGATAAACCTGTCTTGAGCTGTGTCCAGATTATTAAAACTGGGAGTTTAAGCCAGTCACACAACTGACAAAGAATTATGATGCCTATTTAGAGATATTTAAAAGAGGTGTCAAATTAGGAGGTTCTAAATTAGGAACTTCATAAGGTTAAGCTTTCTCTGGGGTCAATGGAAGAGCAAAATATGCTCCACAGACTCACTTAGCACATGTGAAATTTGAGACACCTTCAGCCAGTGGGTAATTTTTTTCCAGTTTGATCAGAACAGGAAACAGCAGCAACTATTCTTTTTATTTGACCACCTAAAATAAGGTAAAGAAGAAACCAAAGCATACAGATGGGGCTTTTTGTTTCACTTTTGAGGGTTTTTAGGAAATATTCTTTTCAAAAAAGGTTAAAATATACATTTGTGTAAATATTTAAGGGTAAAACCCCCTTCAGAATAGAATCTTTTAAATAAATAAAGAGATTCTTACTGTTTCAATAAGAAGTGATCTCCAGCAAAACTGCAATTTAGAAAAAGGTCCATATGTAGCTGAAACTTTGTACTAGAAGAATAGAGAAATAAGAATTATTTCAATTTTTCTTCCGAGAATTTTGTTTCTTTTTCTATTTTCTTTTTTTATTTTTTTAAATATATATTTTTGTTTGTTTGTTTGCTTTTGGCTTTTGTTGGTTTTTTTTTGCGGGGGGGCGAAAAAAAAGTGGTTCAGGACCTTGAAAAAATTCAGAGGTTTGGGAAGGGTCAGATTAAACCAAAAAGAATTTCCAAAAATAGTCAGAAAACTCAAGGAACCAGGCAAAGAGGCATGAGGTTTTCAGACTAAGAGAGAAATTAAATCAACCAATACAAAAAAAAACCCTCTTAATATCTTTAATTATTAAAGAAGGGTGTAGCACAATTAAGAGGCTTGAAATACATATGCCACAGCTTCATGAGTTTTGTGAAGTGAGTGATTATGGATAATTAATGACAAAGAAAACTGACTGGATTAAAAACTTAAGCTTTTCCTTGAATATTTCTCAGAAATGGCCAACATATTATGGTAAAAAAAGTTTTACTTCGTTTATGTATACTATATAATTACATTTCAAGGAAATTTTCAGGACATCTACCTATGTGCATCACAGTGAGAACAGAGGTTCAGTGTCAAAGGAACATAATTTCAACACAGAAAATGAAAAAAAAAATTCTCAGCATGAAGAAAGAATGTGTTGGTTGTTTGTTTGCTTGTTTGTTTGTTTTAAGTCTCAGCTATCTTAATAAAAATGTCTAGTGATCTTAAAAGGTATATGAGAGTTTCTAGTACAAGATGATTTTATTGAACAGGAAGAAAAAGATGGTTTGTCTTTTAGCATGCTTTCTGATGATAGCCCACAGACATTTTATAAGTTATTTCTCAATTCTGAGAGATATCCCCATCATGAAAAGCAGTCACCTTCCTTTATATTATTATGACTAAAATTAAGCAGTTCATATACTGCCTGTAGTTATGCTAATCTATATTGTTGGCTTCAGATAGTTTTAATATATTCTAATACTGAAAAACTGAATATTACTAGGAGTAAGGGGCTTACAACAAAAGACTAAATCAATAATAAAGTTGTGGATTTCTTTACAAAGTGTTAATTCTAGGATAATCAGTAACATTTGAGAAACAGAGGAATTATATGAGTAAAAAAAATTAATTTAGATTTTTATGTAAGTGGCAGGCATGGGATCCACTGACTTCATACTAGACTAAAAGAAAAGGAGACAGATTTATTTCCTTACTTTTATTGTTGTGTGTTAATGGACAAGCTGCTTCACTGGCTCAGTTCTCTCTCTGTTTGATTATATTCAGACTGGCATTCTTCAAGGACAAGCATCAATTCTGTATCTGCACAATGCCACCCTGAAACCAGTCATGGGCTTTTAGAAGTGCCTGAAATATAGATAGTGAGAAAAAAAAAAAAAAGGAGACTTACATCTCAGCTGTAGTGGAGTGGGTTTA
>VXBI01008350.1:13830-27968 GCA_013397375.1 Toxostoma redivivum | reverse complement strand
TGCGTTTAGTGTTCTGCAATGCTTGGTTGCTTTATTATTAATTAACAAACAGCAGCACTATGTTCTTTCTTTCTTTTCCCCTCCTTGATATGAGTTGCAGCATGAAGGCAGCTCCTACCAAAACCACTTTTTAATTTCATGGTATAAATTGGGGTTTTTACGCTAGTTAGCAAAAAATAAACAAAGACTTTCGGAATGATTGAAATGGAATTTCTGAAGGAAAGAGCAACAAATAATTACACTTCTATATCACTAATTATTATTGGTAGCTTGAACAAAATTATGTTTCTGGCCTATAGAATTTCTAATCAGTAAAGTCACAGCATCATAATATGATCTCTTCAAACAGATTTATTTTTCAGATGACTGGTTCCTAATGCCATTTTGGAATTGCACAATTCTGCTGTTGGTTATATTTGTCTCCTACCTATAAATATACTGTTTACTTTTATTACAAATTATTATTTGTAGCATAGTAATGAATAGAAACTCTAGTCATGGGTTAAGGGTGCAGTGCACCAGGAGTTATCATAAAGGGAAGTTAAAGACTGTTCCAGATACAGATGTTACAATTTAAGAAAACTATATAACATTTACATACACTGCAAGCCCTTGTTTCTGGCCATGTTTACCTATTACACTTCTCCCACATATTTGTAAATGCCGGTGGAAAATAATCAAAGCAAGAAAGTTAGGCTTGGGGCATTTTCACACTTAACAACAAAGTAAAGAAATTGCACCTGGGAGGCCTCTAGTTAACGATGCAAACATGGTTTCATCATGGTTACCTTTAGACAGTCAAGACCTTTAATTTAAAAGCCTGCCTACCACAGTTTTTTTCTAAATGCAAGTGATTCAACATTAAAAGAACAAGTAATATTCTCCCTTATGTCTACCACTTAGATGTAAGAACAGAAAAACATCAGCGATTCATAACAAAATCATCCTTCATATTAAAGATTAATGGGATTTATAAGGGTCCGTCAAAAAACTAAAGTCCCTTAATAGTTCAGCCCATTTTAGTTGCAAATAAAATTTCAAAGTTTCCCACCTGGAAATTCAAAGATTTTCCTCGATTTTACTGAAACAGAAAGTTGCATCTTAAGTATGGACCTCTGTTATGAATGGGGAGATGAGTGTAACCAGAAACCATTGAGACAAATAAATAGGGAAATGGGATGGCTAGATAATAAATTTTGAGATGGTGAAGGATGAGAGGAAAATGGGAAGACTAGCTAATAAATTTTAAGATGATGAAAGACATTATGCTTTGGGACGACAAATATTTTGAATGCAAGACTTGTATACTTAGTTGTGTACTTAGTTATGTACTTAGGCATTTATTGAAAATACAACTTTTTTTTTTTTTTATTTCCTTTCAGAACTGTTTAAGAAATGGAGACCCAACATCACATTAGGGTGAAGTGATGAATAACAGATAGGTGGCAGGTCATGGGCATGTTAGCAGGTTATGTTTTTTTAATTATATCTCATGAGCCTGTGGTTCACCTCACTGAAAGATGGTATAAAAGCAAAAAAGAACATAGGTTGAAAGACCCAGGCTGATGATAAAAAATATTCACCAAAAGATTTCAACTAAAGGGTCCTTGTGTGAATAAGAAATGCCCTCCAAATGCTGGAGTTTAGGAGATTTTAAATAAGTTTTGAACAAGCCTTTGGTCACTCACAGAGACAATGCACTGGCCAAGTTGAATACTGTTTCAATCCAGTCCTCTTATCCCTGTGTTTCTGTGGCCTGAGACAATGGGGGGTGAATGAGTGGAGCAGAAGAAAGCTGGATGTGCATGGGGCACAAGCAAACTCTTTTAGTGAGAGGTGCTAGTAAGGAGATGGAAATGGGTGTACTGGCATGCTTAGAATGAAGGAGTATCACAAAGGGCTTCATATCTCAAAACCTGTGGCACAGAGCTCTCTCACCAGGTGGAAAAGCTAGCACTTGCAGCAGTGCAGTGGATGCTATAAATACAGATTGCAAACTCAGAAACCTTCCTGAAGAGCCTCATCAGAAAGGGAAGCAAATGCTGCCAGCCATTCCCATACAAATGACTGTACCTGGCCAGGCTACAGTATACTAAACAACTGCAGAAAGCAACAAATCACCAGTCTGTTTGTGACAGGTCATCCCAGCTAAATCAAGTTGTCATTTATTTTTGACTTGCTCTTGCCCCAGGATCAGTAGCTGTTTCTTTCAGGTTGAGACTGGAGCAATTTGAAAGTGCAAAAGCCTATTAGAAAAAATGGCATGAAGGGTTAGTTATAGCAGTGGCGGTTGCACTTTGTCATCTGTAGTTAACCCTTTTGCCCCAGGGCTTCAGAGACTTTCTGTATGGTTCACAGGTCGTTCAGAAGCTTTGCTGCAAGTAAGCATTTAAAGGTGAAACCTGGGAGCGAAGCTGTCATAAAGGCATGGGGGGAGGTGGCTGTGCATGTGGCAGAGGGGAGTTGTTAATCCAGATAATATTTTAAATGGAAACAAGCTCCTTGGGGGGGATGAGGGGAGAGTGAAGCTAATTTGTCTCTTGTGTTTTGTAGCAAAAATGCCAATCACTTAGGGAAAGTAGACACTTTCAAGCAGTGTTTCAGTTGTTTCAGTTGGAATTCCTGCATCATTGCCTCCTTTTGTAGATTTACACAAACCAGAGACCTCTGCTGAATCCTGAGCTCATTTGTATCAGGGTCTATGGTCAAAAAAATATAAAACTATGCAGAAATTATTTGCATGAAGTTCTCCCCATTTCTTCACAAATAAGAGTATGCAATAGGAAGAGATGTGGATTGTTCTGTAAAGAAATCGAACAACTCTTCTGTGGAGAAGATGTTTAGATTAGATATTAGGAAGAAATTCCTTGCTGTGAGGGTGCTGAGGCACTGGCACAGGTTTCCCAGAGAATCTGTGGTTGCCCCATCCCTGGAAGTGTTCAAGGCCAGGTTGGATGAGGCTTGGATAGTGCAAGGTGTCCCTGCCCATGGCAGAAGATTTGGAACTAGATTGTCTTCAAGATCTCTTCCAACTTAAAATGTTCTGGGATTCTATGATCCTATGGTCCAGCCTCATATCCAGAAAATCATTATCTGACCTCTGTGTATGGAGCCAAGTGTTTAGGAGAAAGGTTACTGAGACTGTGGCTGCAGTGTTTTGATTAGGCTTTCTGCAGAAGACACGGCATATCTGGTGCATTTCCTGTTTTGCATATTGCTTTTTTTGAATGGCTCACTTTACAGATTCGACTCATACCAATGGCAATATTAGGAGAAAGATTTCCATAATTTCCTCATTGCTGCACTAAAAGATGCCCAGTCTGCCATGCTGGCCATGGAAGTAGTTGAAAAACCAGTCTTTAGGTAGGAATGAGGTGTTTTCTGTATGTGACTTTTTAGCCACTGGACAGGCATAGATACATAGAGCTGTAATACCAGACCCTCTCCAAAAAATAAAAATAAAAATAACTTAAATAAATAAATAAATAAAAGGCGATTTTTGTCCATTTCCTTTGGCTTGTCAAGGTATTTGTATTTGAGATGCATAGTAAAACTGAAAAACCAGTTCCAACTAGTACACTAATTGTTTATTCAGATATTTCTGCAAAAAACTCTTGTCAGAAGGGCTTACCTTAACAGTGCTAATGCTCCATTCTCTGCTAAGAGATGCAGCCATTCCAAAGGACTGCCTGGTAATAATCACTAACAGCATCAGAATAATTACAAATTTGCCCATGATCAGTGTTATGGGCTTTTCTGCCCCTTTTTTTTTTTCCTAGGGCTTTTTTGCTACACATAAACAAGTATAGTTCTGCCCCTTATTCTGTCAGCCTCAGATATTGGTAATGTCTTCAATACCCTAATCTGACTAAAGCATTTCCCTTTCTCCCTTCTATTTCCAAGAGATTGTGAATAGCTATACTCAGGCAGTGTCTAAAGTGTCTAAACAGCTCCCTTTATGGCCTCTGTACAAATTTGCTATAGCTTTTCTCATACCTTTTTACATGCTTTTTCTTAAATTCCTTAGGCATCTTAAGTTTACTTTCAAAATAAAACAAGGCTGACAGATTTGAAGTAATGTCTGATATTGTGAGGAAGCAATAGGAGATAGAAAAGAACCTCTGACAATTCAGAACAAAGATATTTTTTTTGTTGCAAGCTTGGTAATGGTGTGAGCTCAACCTTAGTCTCTCCTGAATTGTTAAAATGTGAAAGGCAACTTAGCTAAATGGGCAGTGAATGAGGGGAGCTGGATGTACGGTGAAAGCAAAGTGAAAACTATCAATCACCATCTATTACTTCACTCTTGGTATTTGAGCAGTGTTTCAGATGTTCTGGAGAGATTAGCTCAGAGTAAGTAAATGCCAAAATGGAAACTGTCTACACATATCCATCCAGTGTGTCAGCCAAGCTAATCACAGTGTGCTTTATAGACTGACCACTTCGGTCCCAGCTTTATCAGGGTTCTCTCAGACATAAATTTAGCAAGGTATTTGAATCTGACTTGTCTCAGTAGAAAGTTCCATATCCTTCAAGCAAGTCATCATGTAGATAAGGAATGAAGATATCTGACTTGGAGATTTGACCTTCTAAATAGGCAAAGTAAATTAGAAGCTATGAAGATTTCCTGCAATCATTCCCTGGATTATGTCTTGATTTCTAATACTTCATGGATCACAGGTTGAGAAGAACTGAGCTAGCTTAACATGAAAGCTGTCATCTAAATCAAAACATAAGCCTTGAGCCCACTCTCTGAATTTCACACATGATTAGAGGGGATATCCTCAGTCCTCAAAGCCAATTCCCAGTCATTTTACAGAATCCCTTTAGTAAACAGTTCCTCATTCCTCCTATTAATTTGTAGCTTTGAAGAATATTTTGTTTGAGAAAATGGGACCTCCCTTCTAGATAAATCAGTGCAAATTCCAGTTCAACACAACAGGTTCTCACTCCTCCCAGTTCCATAGAACTAAAATGACACCTGACTGCTCTGAGCTCTTTCAAAGCAATGGTCCTTTCGATCTCTCCAAATGTAATAATAGTGGGCCACTGTAATCATCTAAATATAACACAGAGGCAGAATGAAAACCATGAGCTTTCCTTATCCTGAATATGGTCCAATAGGCAGAGGGGGGTCGTAAAAGGTTAAAGGCAAATGTCACATCCTAGGGTGTGTTCTCTCATGTTGAAGAAACACCACTACAAACAATCACAGTGACAAACCTCAGGAGGGAAAATGTCAGTGGCTAAGCAGTATCCCCAGGAGTACAGGAGAAACTTTCCTTGCTCAGGTGAGATTCACTTCTCATTCTGAAATAGAAAAGAAAACAGCAGCAGTAGAAGAGAGACCATCAATTGAAGCACATACTACAAAAATAGTCCTGAAGGCAGAGGGCAAGAGCAATGGTGGTGTAATCTAAGACTTGAAAGGATACCAGGGATAGAAGAGTTGTAACATTACAGCAGAAAGTGGTAAAGAGTCGGCTGCATCCATACCAGCAGAAGAATGACACAATTTTACAGGCATAAGAGAAGCTGAAGTGAGATAGATTTAGCTACAAGTACCCAAAAGAAAGGGAAAAAAAAGTCATTGAATGCAGCAAGATACAGCCATTAAAAAGAGGCATATTTTCTTCCTCAGAAAGAAGATGTTTTGAGGTGTAGAAGATACCAGAACTGACCCAGAAGAAAAAAAGATGGAAAAAAAAAACAGCAGTGAAAAGCAGAACCACACCGGCACTGGCAACCACTTCAGGGAACTGTTCATGTCCTTTTCTCCAAGTAATCATAACAATAACACTCATGATGTGAAGCATGAGTTCATACTTACTATCCAGCAATTCATATAAGGAACATGTGACAGCTAGGAGAACCCCCAAGCTGTATTTTAGCAACACATGCATTTAGGTCTTCTAGCTTTTATCAAACTTCATTTGAAAATGACTCTGACATTTGTTCCTTTAAAAAACAGGGAAGTTGAAGCATGAGAAGCAGGGATAAAACTGACTCAAAGTTGGAAGTTTTAGAGTAAAGACAAGAAAAAAAAAAGGTAGTTTATCTAAGTCCAAAATCTGCAGAACTTATATACACCTCATAATAGAACCAGCAAACAGTAGAATACAAAGACGAAAAAATGGTCTTTAAAATATTGCTATCCCTCTTTCTCTCTCCCAAACACTCATTATTTGTTTCCATGCTGTATTTGTATGCCTAACTGTGAGCACAAACAGGTACAGACTCATATGTGGCTTCTTTGGAAAGCACACAGACAACAGATACAAATGTAGTGGCATATAAGATGTGAGACTGGTTCTAGATGAGTTCAATACAGAATTTATTTATTATTTAATCAGTGATAGTTATGAATACATGAAAAGGTAACCTTATGCCAGATAAGAAAAACATAATTAAGCAAAACAAAAAACAAACAAACAAACAAACAAACAAAAAAACCCCAAACCAAACCAAAAAACAAACTAACAAAAACAAAAAAAAAACACCAAAAAAAACCTTGATGTGCCAAATATTGACTGAGTGTAACTGCAATTATTTTTAAGATAAATTCTAATACATTAACTCACATCCAGGAAACTCTTTAAACCATCTGCCCTAGCTTCAGATTTTTGTTTTGTTTTGTCTTGTCTTTTTTTCTTTGTTTGTGTTTTTTTGCTTAGAAATCAGCCTATAATGCTTTATCGATTATGCATTTTTCACAATCTGGGCTTTCAGGTTGATGCTTCTGTGTTTGGAATTCATCCTTTCTTATGGATGACTCTATTCATGACAAACTGATATTTTCAGAAAACAGTGTTTTCAAGCTGACAATTCTCTGAGCTTTTTAACTGACAACTTTCAGTACTCTATGAATAAAGTTAAATAACCTTTTTTTATTTATATTTATAGATAAGAATATCAGAATATTTGTTTTTTTAATATGAAGATGCTTTGGAAAAACGAATACTTTGTGACCACATTTCCAAATTCAAGAAATGTAAATGGCTAAACAAGATTGTTTCCCAATTGACAGAAGGCAAGCAAAAACCTCCAGTGCAAAATTAGCCACCAAAAATACATGGAATTTCTTTTAGTCTGTTCCTCTGGGGTGAAAAACACTGATTTTTCCAAATCAAAACTTACTATGAAAACATGACTTTAGCAGGACTTCTGCTGGGCCCAGGACTGGATCTGGAAGAGTGAGTGACAGCTTCCCACATATATGATTCAGTGCATCACCTTTCTGGAGCTGATAAAATCAGTCTCAAGTCCCCAGTCTGTCATGTCACAGAATCACAGAATAAGCTGAGTTGGAAGGATTGTCAAGCCCAACTTCTGCCCAGCAAAGGACATCCCAAGAGTCACACCCTGAGCCCAAGAGCATTGTTCAAATGCTCCTTGAACTCTGTCAGGCTTGGTGCTGTGATCCCTGTCCTGGGGAGCCTGTTCAGTGCTCAGCCACCCTCTGGGGGAAGAACCTTTCCCTGATATACAACCTAAACCTCCTCTAACATGACTTCAGACCATTTCCTTGGGTTCTGTCATGAGTCACCTAAGAGAGGAGTTCAATGTTTGCCTCTCCTCTGCCTCTCACAAGGAAGTTGCAACTGCAATGAGGTCTTCCCGCAGTCTCCTCTTCTCCAGGCTGAACAGAGCAAGTGCCCTCAGAGCTCCTCAAGGCTCTTCACCATCTTTTTTTTTCCTCCTTTGAAAGCTTTTTAATAGTTTAATATATTTCTTATATTGCAGTGAGCAAAACTGCACACAATATTCAAGATGACATTTCACCATTGTAGAGGATATAGCTCCCTGTTCTCTGAGGCAGACATACTGAATTTATTATATAGAGTCTGTTTGCCACAATAACTTAAAATATATATTCAGAAGTCTCAGAGGATCAGAGATAGAGATAGGATTTGAATATCTTTTTTTCAGGCAGTTAGCTGGATAACCCACTGCCAAACTATGGCTTCCAAGAGGTAGGCATCCAGTCTGTGCTAGTCCCCTTGGCTCACTCTGGCATCACCTGCAGCACAGGTGAGCACCTCTAAGGGCTCAACAATGACACCTAAAAAAGCTGACTGAAAGTGCTAGCCTACTTGAGAAAAGATCCCCCATTTAGCTAATGATAGGTGAGATTTGTGTGATCCTTGGTTTTCCATACTCTGAAGAAAATGACACCAAATCCTTGCTGGAGGTTCAGAATGCTGTGGGTTTTTCTTCTTCATCTTCCTCTTGTTATGTATCACCTCATTTTCCAGCAGCAAAGAATGCACAGAAAGCCTCAGCACACCAGAAAGTGCAACTTGATGCCTCTTGCTCTTCAGCACCCATCATATTGCTCTATGAGATGTAAATTTGTGACCTTATTTTGAAAGGAAAATCCTTCCTAGCTGCTTTTCAGCTCCATCACTTATGCATTATAGACTTTCTACTCAATTGCAGCATAATCTCATAGGAATTTATTATGCATCCTGTATATAAAACAGTATGTACCCTCTACAGAGAACATCAAAAGGTAGTTAATAGAGATGTTAAATTATTATTGGTTGAAAGCAGCCGATGCCCTAGAGTAATCAGATTCTCTCTTTCTCTCTCTCGCTTCATATACTATATATAATATATACAATTAATAGTGCACATATATCAGTCTCCGAATAGATCTCTATAAAGTCTGCTTGAATGTTAGAGGAACTGATGTATTAAACATGTGGAACCAAGCAAAGATGTCACAGTAAGGCATACTACAAATACCAGCAAAAATGTTGATGGATAAGGCAAAGGACAAACTGCGAGTCCCAAGGAAAAAAAAAAGCTCTTTGTTATTTCCTGCTCTCACCATTTATTTGTAGAGGAAGACAGTCAAGGTGCTGCTGAATGGAGTGAATAGCTGCACTGGTATTTATTACTGGTTAGGAGAAAATGTTAAATGCTTACACTGAGCTAATTACTTATTGCCAAAGATCAGGAAAAAGTGTCATTTGGAACTTACTACACAATGATTAGATTAATTGAGGTGAGATTGAGTTAGAATTGCGGTCTCTGGGATAAGGCTCTGAAACAGGAACCAGGAAATTTCTTCAGTGCTGTGGGTATATTATGAACTGTTGCCTAAGTTCATCCATCCCAGCTGATGATGTCCTATGCATCAGCAGAGTCCAATCTCTCGTTTTAGAGAGCTGACTCTTTCCATGTGTTTGTTCAAAACACAGCAACCTCTCAAACAAGGCTAATAACTTAAAATAGTGCTTACATTAGTAGTAACTATCACGGATAATAATCAGAGCAATTGTTGAACTCTAAATGCTAAATACAGATTTATAAGTTTTTTCTTAACAGGTAATTGAAAATTTCAGAATAAAAATAGGTTAATTGAAAATTTAAAATGTAAGACTGTGGAAAAGAAGATAATGATTCAGCTAAATGATGTTAGGAATTTCCAAGCTTAATGACTTGTGATTCAACAGTAACATATTAAATACATATATTTGAGTATATGCTTAAGGTGGAGAAAATACTGCAACCCACTGAAACTTGGGTATCTGACTCCTCCAATCATACACTGGTCTATAGCATAATGTACATTTGCCTGGGGTTTTGTATTGCTCCCTTCTAAATTATCTGGGTTTGTCTCACACCTGAAGGCTCATCCCATGTAAATCACATTACTGTCATGAAGAAACACCCTAGCAAGATGAAAAATGAAAAATATTTCCTACCTGTTTCACTCATGAATTCCAGAAGGGAACTCAAAGAGCAAGCTTGCACTCAAGTGATATGCTGGTGTCAACAAGGTCTGCCATGGGATTCTTTGATATACTACCAGGCATGTGTAGTAAACTGAGACTTGGAGAAGGTGTGCTTGAAGGCTACCATCTCAGCAGACAAAGTGAGCAGACCTCTGACAGACCCTTCTAAAATATTTTTTTGTAACTCTGAATGTGATGTGGTCTGTACTGCGAAGATCTGGAAGACTTAGCATTAAGAACATGTTTTCCTTTATATCCAGGGGAAATTTCAAATCCTCAAAGGCTCTGGTAACTGTCCTGAAAGGAGCGGAAAAACTGGGGAAATCATCCTTCTATTTCATCCACAGGTTGGTTATGATAACTAATGGACTTTCAGAGGTCAGGGCAGGAGAGCAGCACTGAATACACATCCCATATGATCCTCATTGCACTTGGTTTGATGGTGTCATAAGTTGATATTCCAACAAAAAAAGCCTGATCTCTCTTCCTGCTCTCAAAAAGGTTATCTCAGGAGCACATATTGCACATATGGGAGTATATCCAGGTGTAGGTTCCTCACCACATGAACAGAGTGGTTCTGTACCTAACACAACAAATGCTTAGATCAAATTTGCTTCTGCTCTGGGCAGATCAGTTGTTATCTTAAACTTCTGTGCCCCACATGGGGTGTCAGTGTAGGCTGTCATGGTTTAGGAATGATGCTTTCCAATTTAATAGTCCCACTAAAAATTTCACTCCCTCTCCTCCTCCAACTGGAAGCAAAAAGGCAAAGATTGTGGGCAGACAGAAGAAGAATTTACTGGAAACAGCAATGAGATAAGAAAACCAACAGTAACAGAAACAATATTAATAACAAAAGGTATAAGACAAAGAAGCAATTTACACAGAAAGCCCATACATAACAATTAACAAATGCTAATTGGCTCCTCCCTACCCCAATTCCTTCCAACTAGAAGGAACACCACTCTCCTTGGAAGTGCTATTCTCAGGCCCTCTCTCCTGGCAGTGACATGTGGTGGTATGGAATAACACTGGAACCCTGGCCATGTCCCCTCCTGGCTGTTGGAAAAAGTTAAACCTGTACTTGCAGAAACCAGGATATCAAAGCACAAATCTAATATTAGAAGATGAGCTGACAACACTTCAAAATGCACTAAATTCCTGTTCTTTATAAGAAAGTCCAGTGACTAAAGCTTGCCTTTGATTTGGACTGATTGTCTCAGGTCAAACCATATTAATAATCCATGTTGAAGAGTTGGATTGATCTCATTAAATCTGTATCAAATGAGACCATGTTCAAATGCGCTTGTCCAAAACCAACTGAATTCCGTTTCACTGGTGAGACTTCTACCTACCTTCATTTTGTGGGATACTAATTTAAGAGGCAAAACAAAAACAACTCTTGAAGATATGAGAATTACTAAAAATTTGGAGACATATTAGAATTCTGTTTGCTGTGTTTTTCTCTTGTATATGTAACATATGTTTGGTGTCTTTAAACACAATTACTTTTGTATAATAAAAGTGTTGATTTGATGATGCAACATTTTCTGCAAGTGTGTTTAAGACAGTTTATGTTTTCATAAATTGCAATGAAACTCAATTATGTATGTGTAATAAGGCTCTTGATTGTTACACTTCTACTTTTCTGTATAATGAAGCCAGCAATTAGAATTTGGTTGCTCTATGGCATAGGAAAACACACTTGTTTTCTAGACAAAAGATCTTAATGAGCATCTTAAAAAAAAAAAAAAGTGCTCCCCCCCAAAAAAAAAAAGAGGTCAATAACTCAAACATGTAATCAGTTTTTTTAACAAAAAGTATTTGCCTTCTGAAAATATAATAACTTCAATGGGCAAACAGTTGAGATTACATAAATAAACTTATTCCTATCATTAGAGAAATTAATGAGAAAATATTTTGCCAATAAAGTTATTGTCTTTACATTGTTAACTTACATACTGTCTTGAGTGCTGGTAAATGCACACAGCTTGTATAGTAATAAGCCCAAATTGCACTTATTAACATCAGTCTTTTTCTTTGGGCTAGAAGTGTTTTCTAAAGCAAATTTCCCAATTGTCTTTATTTACCATACATAGATTTGGCTTCTGTGGCAGTCTTAGAATGTGACAACTATTTCTTTTAGGTTAAATTGGACCAGAGGCTATATTTCAGGAGATCATCAGAGGCATCACTCCTGTAGTCTGTGGGTTCTGACCCAAAGGAAACACTCTTGAAGTGTTTATGCTGTGGCCATCAGGTTCTAAACACTGTTTTGCTTACACAGATTTATTTCATTCACCTTATTAGGAATTAAAGGTAATGTCAAGGAGCTGATTTATGATTTTCTAGCAAATCTCCACAGTGGATGTTTATTTTTGAATTCTCAACCTTTTGGTATAGAGCTAGGGAGTCAAATCAAGTACAAACCAACTCATTGCAACCACAGCTTTCTTGTATGGTATGGCACCCCGTGCCCATTTAGGGATGCTGTATAGGCACAACCAACAACAGCTGAGCACGTTTCAGTCAATTCTGATGGCTGGCACAGAGCCAGCAGGGCTAGGAAAAGAGGCTTGTCATCTTGGAGTGCAGTGGATGAGACAAGAGAAGAGGTAGGACTCACTGAGTGTCATTATAGTTATCTGAATCTGATAAACAAACACTAATCCAATTGTCTTAAAGTTTTGTGCAGTCAAGTAGAGAAATAAGCAATTTTAGGGTATGAGATGTACTGTGGCCAGGTAGTTTATCTTTCTTTCTGTTGACTGCAAGGGATCATTGGTGACCAGCACAGATGGAAATCTCATGTTTAGCCCCTATCAATGATGTCCAAATTATCTGGTCATTACCAAAGCAGAAAAATGCCACAAGGATTTTCACCTTCTGGTGAAAGAAAGAGAATGCTAAATTGAGAAGTCAGACAGGTAAGTGTTCACTTGAATAACTGAGGGCTGAAACAGTCAGTGGCAAATATTTTTTTTTTTTTTTACTTTATAGGAACTCATGTTTTACTATTAAAATTAACACAGAAAGTATGAGTAAAATGCTATCAGCTCACACTGTTGTGATATCACAATCACACATTGAAGTCAATGTGCCTCCAAATGAACCCACAACAGAGTCTCAAGGGTTTTTTACAAACTCATTTGGATCCACTCATATCAGTTCGTAATGCCAGGCATTTTACAGGTGGAATACCTGTCTAAAATCTACTTTAAAACGTTCTTGTTCCTTAAAAAACAAAACAAACCAAACAAAACAACAACAACAACAACAACAAAAAAGGGGTTTTCTTAGATTGCTCTGATATCCATTCTTTTCAGAAAAAAAATGTAATCACAATATTGTAAACACATTTCACTAGAGCTTAATTTGTCTTTGAAAACTAGCTTTTTTAGTTTAATAAAAATACCATTAGAAATCTACCTCAGAGTGGCCTTTGGGGCTTTTTTGATTCTGTGAAATGCAAATTACTTCCAAATCCTGAATTAACTGATTTTAAACTGATTTTGAATAATTTCTCCTATTTTTAAGTAGTTTTATAATTGTGCTTGCATTTAATTAGGGTCCAAGAGGAGAAAGATTTTTGGGTTTTTTTTGTTTCAAATCACACTGGATAACCTGACATACCCATCCAAGGTGGGTGGGCATGTGACATCACATCCTGCCTGTTTTGTGCTTGATAAAAGACTAAAAATAGTACAAAGGAAACCCCAAAACTTGGAAATTGTGGATGCATTTATTGCTACTTTTCAGCTTTTATCAACATGCAGACGAGATTGCACTGAGTACCACACTGATATTGGCAAAGCATGGAGGTGGAGGTAGAGGTGAGGCAGATTATGCGGAAGGTGAGATTTTTTCACCCTGTGTTGACAAAAATTTGTGGCAGCATAAGGCAGACCTCAGGGAACTCCACAAAACAAGATGTTACTGTACCACAGGCAGGTAGCCCAAACTAGTTTAGGCTGGCTACCTTGGGGAAGCAGGGATGTGAATCTTATGGATCTCATGTACCAAAACCACGCTCTAGGGCCAGGGTGGGTGCCTGGGGTATTATTACCTGAACTGACCAAATAAAACTGATCATGTCTGCATGTGTGCAGCAACTGACCCACCATATGGCAGTGTCATCACAGCCTTAAACAGGTGTTTGGGCTCGGGTAAATTTAATTTGGGTCCAATCCAAAAGATATTTTGGAAGCATAAGCATGTGTTAAACTGCTTAATCCCTTTACACACATCCACACACATGAAGAACATGGATTTCTTTGCTCTGTTTTTTCCATAATAAGTATACAACATGTTCTGTGTTTAAGTATAGTGTGTGCCTGCTCTTTCACAAATAAATGCAAGAAACATATTTGAGATGTTGTTGGTTTGTTTCTTTCT
>VXBI01008350.1:0-13812 GCA_013397375.1 Toxostoma redivivum | reverse complement strand
TTTTTCCTTCCCTGCCATCTGGGTTTCCACAATTAGAGATAGGATTCATCTCAACTAACCTTCACTGTCTGAAAGGTGAATGGCCTAAAATAATCACCTAGGGTCTCTCTGCAGTCAGCAGAGAAAAACAGACAACTCCAAGTAGTGATTTGTCCCAACTTAAGCCAGATGTCTGACACAGGCAGGACAAATCAGCCTCTGAGGCACCCATTTCTCTCCACTGAATATAAAAAAGGTTCCAGTTATCTGCCTTAGACCAAGTATTCAATTTTTAGACAATAACAGTAAGTGAAATAAATCTTGCCCTTAGTCTCTTATGATGCATATTATTCTTTACACACCAGTATAAAGTACTTATGTAAAAAGGACTTCTTGTATTGGGACTATCCTAAAAACACTTAAAAATAGGGAAAATGGAACAGATAATGCAGAGGTTTAAAATTAAATGGCAAGTTTAATCGTTAATGACTGCAACACTGTTTGTTTGACTCAGCAATACAATTACACAGCTGTAGATTATTAAAATTAAATACTTTACACCTGGAAACCTACATACATTTTGTCATCAGAAAAAATACCATTTTCCATTTCCTTTCACTTGGCCAATTAGATATATAATGATAGTAACATACAGTATAAATTTTGCATGCAGATTCTCATTAAAGAAACATTTTAACAAGATATTTTAAAGAAATTGCATACATATTTTGTAAAAGTAATATTTTCAAAAGACAGTTTGAAGTTAAGTCACATGAAAAAAATAAAGTAATTACACTTTTTCATACTGGAAGAGACGTGGTCAAATAAGACTTTATATGAAAAATTATTCCTTTTAAAAATTACTCTGTATTTCTGAGGAACAGCTTCTGAAGTACTGTGATAATAAATTACTCTTCAGAGCAGTGTCTGGTTTAAAAAAGACATTCTAAATGCACAATACATGAATGCAGAAGACATTAAAATTACATATCTTATGCTAAGAGAATATTACCAAGTCACAAATTTAAGTACTCAAAAATTAGTACAATTTTTTTTATTTTTAAATGTGAAAAAGTTTAACATAACCCAAGGAATTTTCTAATAAAAAAATGAATCAATGGCAGAGCTTTTACCTTTTATATCAGTATATAAACTAATTCATCAGGTAACAAACAAGACAGTTAACATTAAAAATGTTATCACATCACTTACTACAAGAATATTTCCCTTATAATAAGGAGGTGTTAGAGTGTATAGAGGGGAAGAGTAGAAGGAAGAAGAGTCTAAAAGGAAAGATAATGAGTTTGTATTCCTCTCAAAGAGCTTTCACTGAAACATTAACACTGGCCCTTTCCTTCTAAAGTGTCTGTCAAGAAGGAGTTTTTGCATTGATTTAAAATAAAAAGCATGAGTCTACTACACCAATTTATATATCTACATGATCTAAATGTGTTTCTGCCCAGTGAGTGTAAGGGAGTCCTGAACTCATCTATAAACCTCTGTATTTTGAGAGATGAATTGCACTCTCTCACCTGGTACTAATGATATTCTGATGGTTCATTAATGGTAACAAAAGACTAAGTCACTGCAGTGAACTGAGGGTTATAAAAGTCAGCAGATGCTTCCAGTGCTGAGAGCCAGTCAGAGGAAGGTTTGCAAAATTTCCCCAATACACAGACATGTATGGTTGTCCATTCACAACTAACTGTCTCAAATAAGACACCAGATGCCTTGAACAGCTATCAGCATCAACTTCCTTTCTGTGAGGTATAAAAATGAAATGAACATCTGGGATAAGTTTCTGTTTAATGAAACATTTTACGCTTTTTAAAGTATCCTTCCCCAGTTGTATAAATTTCCCTCCTATCTCATCTAGAAAGTGGGAAAATTCTTCCCAACCCTACATGTCCCTAGTGTGACACTTCAGAAATTAAATAATGATACGCTCCAATAAGTAAGTGAATGGATAAACAAATTTCCAATCTTATTATAACAAGCGGTTGCACCATTAAGTAAAGTCCAAATGGTCCTTAAGGAATAATTTCAGGTAAAACTGTGTCATATCATATATATTTTATCTTTTCATCTATTATCTAACATTATAGAGAAGCCCTTCTGTTTCTTAATGCCATGATTTTCAGGGCATGATAAAGTGGCAAAATGTGTGTGTCTATATTTTGTGGGATTTTTAACTCAATTTAAGATGTCTGTGGGCTTGCATGCAAGTCAGTGTCAGGTTTTGTCCCTGCAGAGCATGCACGCATGTGCTTCAGAGCCATTGGCTTCAATGAGCTGAGCTCTTATTGAAGTAGGAGGCTCTGAAGCACATGCCTGTGTGTTTGGTGAATCAATGGCTTGTGGGCACCCAGCCCTGCCCCACAGGTGCTGGATATTTCATCTCCTCTGGGTCCTAGTGGGAGCAGAATGGTAACCTACCATAGGAAGCACAAAGATGTTGAAAGGATGCTTTACTTTTCAGAACCCTATTAAGACTCATGTGAATCATAAACCCTGTCACCTTCTGAAACTATGGCTCCTTCAGGCATCTGTCAGTTTTTGGCAACTGAATTTAAGCTGTGCATGCATTTTCCTCATGGCCCCATGACCTGTCAAATATGACATGTGATGGAACCATCAAGAATACAAAGCCTCAGGAGACATCCTGCATGCTTGTGTGTGTGTATGGGCATTTATTGCCTCTGTGTGTGTGAGCACATTTTTATGTATGTCTGTGTTTCAGTGCTCTCTAGTACCTTCCTTCTTGGGCTTTTTAAATTAGTATCTGATTTTCAAGTGCACTGAATTTATTGAAAAGAATTACTACAGAAGAAAGCTGGAAAAATAATGCTCAGAACACTAACAGCAGAAATTACCTCGTCTCACTTAAGGATATAATGGCCACAGGGAGAAATCTTCAATAATTATTTCAGACTAATATTAGTGTTTAAAAGTTAGTATTTTAATGGAAATGTTTGATCCTGATGAAGCACAGAAATTGGCTGTGCCTTTTAAGTTTCCTTGCTCACACACCTCACATACAGACAGTAGACAGGCAGCATAATCCTCTCTGGCCCTTCAGGTACTAAACAAATCATTATAGTTTTCCCATGTATGCCAAGGTTAAACAAACACCTGTAATGCTCAGTAACTCCAGCTCCTCTGTACACTGTATTAGTGGCAGCTTTCCTTAAGGATTTGACTAAGCATATGTCTACCCAGCAAAATGGAGACATGATTTCAGAACAGATTGCCTTTAGCCTGCTTGATACAGGTGAAGATAATAGCAAAGGCATGTTGACACAGGCTAGGAAAACTCATATGCACCCACCAAGGGCCCTGGGTAAACATCCAGGCTCTCACAAATGGACAGGATTCCGATCAGCAAGGACTGACAGCTCACAATTGACACAGGTTAGGGGAAGGCAGGCTAGGAAATCCTGCCTACAGAACTATGGAATTTTGTGATCAAGCCAGGACAGTGTGATTCAGCAGCTTTGATGCTGGCTTCCCCTTGTTCCTCACTTTAGACATTTGATCACTTTGTATCTCCTCTTTCTTTCATCTGGCCTTTTTGGTGGACTGCAGACTGTCCAGGGCAGTGGCTCCCTCTTTTGCTGCAGTCATATTCCCTTTGCAGTAATCCTTAATAAGTCAGACTTAGAAATTAATGTTAAAGGCTGATATATTTACTGACAATACAGTCTGTAGGCCTTTTTTTGCTACACAAGGCCTGATGTTATCTATTTGTATGATTTTCTCTTCTTTGCAGTATCCAATGACTCTCAAGTCACCCAGGTATACCATCCTCCAACAGATCTGACTAGAGGCTAAAAATTATCAGCAAGTGTTGCCTGGGATGTTTCTTCTCACATTCAAACCAATATCAGACTTTTTGTTCATTTCCAGGAGTTATCACTTCACTTGCCTTTTTCTTTGTATTCAAGTCTTACCCCTTATACCTTTTAGCCCCTGTAGCCAATTTTAACACCTACTCCAAACTGCCTAGAAGGTTACCAGTTGCAAGGCAGGCAGAAAACATTTGAGCATGAAGGACAATTTTTTTTTTTTTTGTCACTGGTGGAAGGTTCTTACACTGATTTTTGTAGAACCAAAGGTTTTCTACTTTTTTTTTTTCTTTTTCCCCCCTGAGCAGAAAATTATTTGGGGAAAAGTGCAAAAAGAAGACTAATACACAAGCAAAAACTAAACTGCAATTCCATGTTTACCTGTTGGAGTAGGATCCTTATGGGGTACTGTTCATCAGAGTACAAAGGAGCTAGTATTCTATAAAGAAAGAGTCACAAGACAATTGTTGTACCAGGTATTTACTTTAAAAGAATAGATTCAGCTCCAGAAACTTCATTAAAGCAATTATCATTTGCATCTCCTAAGGGTCTTTCCTCTGAGGATACTGCCCTATTTATTATCAAATGGTGTCTTTCAGTCTCCCTCTCAGTTCTCCAGCCAGCAAAAATCAGCCTGCATAGTTTATCTCTTTTTTATTTACCTTGGTTCTGATAGTGTGGCTTAATTTAATGATGGAGTTGTTAAATTTTCCTGATTGGGCTGTATCTTCCCCTGATTTAGGGACGCCCTTCTTGAGTGCAGTTGTTGCACACTTTGATGATTGAGATGCATAATTTAATTTAATAAATGGAGAGAGTTTACTATCATTTTTGCATATTTTATTATTAGGGAAGATTCATAGTTTTGAACGCTGGTTTATTCATTCCCCTTATTTATTTATTTTTGGCAAAACCAGCTGCACAGACAACACTTGTTCAGCTGCAAAACTCCGCTGACCAAGCTCTACAATTCAGGAATTGAACTTTTGAATATTTTCCTTATTAAGGTGCATATTCTAGCAGCAGAAATTCCAGATGCTTTTTGCTTCAGCAGCCAGGGCTTATGTTCTAAGCTGTTGACAAATCTGTGGGGATATCATTTGTTTTAAGATCACTAAAGTGCATTTTCTAAAGTTTCAGCTATGGTTTTGGATTCTTTGATAAAGCAAATAAAGATGCAATCAGTTTCTTTGTAAATCTTCCTATTTTGCATATAGTAAGTGGCACAAGCTTTCCATAACCAGCAGCTTCAATCTTTGGGGATGCATTTATCCTACTATTTGAAAGAAAACCAAAGCATTTTGCTGTCTTAGATTCTGAAGACACAGCAGGTTGGAAATACTGTAATTCCTGTTCAGTTTATTTTGCATAATATATTGGGGGAAAAACAAGCTTGAAACTGGACTGGCAAATGCAGAATGTAATAGCTATATAAACAGTGATAATAGATGGCTCAATCAGCAAAGAATGCAGCGTGATTATGTATAAAATTTCATCCACTAAAGTTCACAGCGTGATCAGGAAAGGAGGCAGCCAATCAACAGAGCACAGAGCTCTACTGGGAATGAATATGTTTTGAAAACTCAGCTACCCAGCATATTCAACGGGATCAGCAAAGTTTTAAAAGGGGGCATTTGAAGATAATAATGGATATGGCGTTATTAGTAGAACGACAACTCCTTAACATGCCTGTTTCCAATAGTGTGTTCAAAAGAATTTCAGTATTCTGTACCTGAGAATACAAGTTAGCACTGAACAAGTCAGTCATGGTGAGAACCCTTGGCAGGACTGGTATAAAAATCTGCTTCTATTATATGTGAAAGAATTCGCTTCATTACATCCCTACTGTGTTTTAACACTTCATATTTGCAAAGGCTGCCATCTTGACCAGCACCCTGAGAATCCAGTGAAGAACTGAAAAATAAGTACAAGAGGCCTATTTTTTTCTCTGTGAAGAAATAACAAGTTTATCGTCCTTGAGGAAAGGGCAGTCAGAAAAATTGCTAGCAGTTATCTGTGCGTTACACAAGGTACATTGGTCCCACTGAATGCTCAAAACCTTGTCTGCCTCACAAAGCACATTTCTCGCAGCATGAAAATTTCCATCCAGCCCCTAGTGTATGTATTTTATTCAGAATATATGTTCATATGATCTGGAAATGAGCTCTTGGGACTACCTACATGGATGTCAGCTTGGATGCCTGCCCTAAAATCCTAAGAAACAGAGAGTCTGGAAATTCATTCCACGTGGGCCAGTCACTGACCACTGCAATCTTGGTTTTAACATACCATGAGATTGAAAATCTCATTCTTTTTCTGAGTTTCTAAGACCCCTACCATTTCATCTTTCTCTTTTTAATGTAAAAAGTAGGTATTATAAACAAGATTCTGACTACCCCAGGAAACTGCTAGTCAGTGTCATCAGGTCTTAATCTGGCAGAACAGCTTCACACAGTCAAGCAGGGTGATGCAACTTCAGTAGATACACACAATCAGCTGCTGCTGAGGGCCCAGTACCCACACTACAGATCTTTTAGGGCTTCTTTTAGTTTATACTGCCCCTGCAGTGGTCCCATAAACTCAGGATGCAGGAGAACATTAGATATTTGATTAAAGTTCATCACTGACATCAGTTTTGTCCATACAAGATCCTGTTCAGACACTCCAAATTCACTTTGTGTAAGATGTAATAATTGAGAATGGTTCAGAAGATTGCTTCAGAAATACACTCCTCATCCAAACTGACTCCTCAAGGTAGACATACCCTGAACCATCTCAGGTCCTCAGACTTTTCAGTCAGTTAGAGCACAGAACACACTTTCTCTCCATAACACTGCAATGTTTCCAAAATATAAATGTCCTAGGCTGACCTATTCAAGGAGACCAGTGCAAGCTATGTTGCCTGTGGCTGGGGAGTGATCTTGTTGAAAGAGGTCTGGAGGTCCTGGTAGACAGCAAGCTAATTATGCATCAGCAGATGCCTGGAGAAGCTGCCCTCTGAGAAAAGAGTGAAAGAGTTAGATCTTTTCAGCCTGGAAACAAGAAGGCTCAGGGGCAACTTCATCACTGTGTTTCTGAACCTAAAGAATAGCTAGAAAGGGGACAGAGAGTCATTCTTCACAGGTAGTCACATGGAGAAGACAATCAGCAATGGGAGCAAGTTCCTGTGGGTACTGCTTCACTTTCATATAAGTTCTTACAGTAAGAGCAGCAATTCAGAACAACCTCCACACTGGCATGGTGGAGTCCTCTTCACTGCAGGCTTTCAAGCTGCCATTGCACAGCATGAGAATTTTATCTAGGCTCCCTTTCTCACAGAAGATGCAACCACATCATCTCTGGAGGTCCCTTCCAACCTGGGCAGCTCTGTGGTTCCATGATTCTGTGATTCCACGTGAATGCATGTATACATAGGTGAATATTGATATGACATATATTTCCTTCCCTTAAAAAAGAAACATTTATGTGCATGTTGTTTTACAGCCCTTTCCACATCCATCCTCACATTACTGCTAAACTGATACTGAAAAAGGTTGACTCTCATGAAGGCAGAACCAAAGAAGCCCAACACTTGCTGTAGTAATAGACTGTTATGCATCACAAGATATTGAGCCTGAGGCGAGAATTACTGGCTAAAATTCCATGACAGGCGCTATGCAAGAGGTCAGAGCACATAATCATAATGTTCCCTTCCAGCCATAAAATCTATTAATCTAAGGATTTCATTCTACTGGGTATTGTGCACAATTTGCTACAACAAATACTGAATTCAATTCACCCAGGTCACACAGGAAAACAGTTGTTTTTAAGATTACACTTAGAAAGACTTTGCACGTGGTATCAGCTAAATTCATGTACTAAAGAAAAGACCACAGCAATCTTTTCTCACCTTTTGGTTGGATCAGCACACTTTTTAAATATCTGAGAAAATCCAATGACTTCAAAGGATTGATGTTTTAAAAAGAAGAGCCACATGTTAAGTAAGTAAATGTAGATTGAACCTCTCAGGTTGTTTTGTTTTCTTTTGTTTGTTTGGCTTTTGTTGTTTTGTGTTTTATTTCTGTATGGCTGAAAGGTCTGATAAAAGATAAGACTCCTTTCATCCCATTCTTTTTTTTTTTACAATGCATCTGGTTGTATTGAATTTAGTAATGAAAAAGAGTTTAATTTTAAAACTATACAATATGAATAAAACATATGCTAAGTGGATTAAGAACTGGCTACTATAAGGTCTCAAAACGCAGTACTTAATGTTGTATGATCCCTGGATTTAGGAGCGAGCTGGTTCTAATGTGGCTTAGTAATTGGTGCGGCATTATTCAATATTTTCATCAATAAGTAAATAAGAAATCGCTCCAGCTAAAATCTGCAGGTGGCACAGAGATTGACATGCTGGTAAGTAAGGATGAGAATAGGAAAAATCACCTGGCTGTCTCTTAAAATGGCAGACAATTAAATAGAGGATTCACTGTAACATGGTTATAGCTGGAAAAAAAGAAAAAAAAATAGAAAGGTTCAAAATGTCCTTGCCTTCTTTAGAAAAAAGACCCTGAACAATTTGCAAAACAGAAACTGAGTATTAGTGAAACTGGACTTTTTGCACAATCAACAACTCTACATCACCAACACTGTTTCCTGCACAAATTCAAAATGCAGCCCCATCAGCTGCTATGAAGAAAATTAACTCTACACCAGCAAAACCAACATGGAAATAAAGCTGCTGACATAAAGCAATGGGCAAAGAAGTCTTACGAATAATCATAATGTTTTAAATATATTATTAATGAAGGATTAAAATAAATCAATTAACTTAATTTTCCAAAATGAAAGCCAAGAGTTGACTAGATTACAACATGTAGAACAAGGTAGGATATGTAGTTTAATACTATAAAACAGAACAAGTAAGAATGATTGGACACATTCAAACTGACAGACAATGAAATTTTTAGGAATTTTTAGTTACAACTTTTTAATAGCAAGGGTCACAAACTATTGGAACAAATTACCCAATAAGTAACAGATTCCATGTGTTTTGATGTCTTCAAAAGTAGCATGGATGTCTTTTGGGAAGGAATGTAATCAAATACTTTGAATTCAATGCTGAATAACTCTGTGACATTTAATAAATTGCGATATGGAACTATCCACAGTAAGAGTGAATGTGAGTGTCCCTTCTGGCTTTATCATCTCTGCATGTATTATTTTGTATTATAATGGATGTCCCACAGGATTGTTGGCTGGAATCCTTCTCTTCTTTTTATGATAGAAGGACATGCTGCAGACTAACTTAAAAATAATAATAACAATAAAAGGAATTTAAGTTCTACTATTTCTTTTATTTCCACCTTCTGCATCCTCATCCTTCACAGCCATAATGGGACACATCTAGGTGTGTGTTACCACAAGATAACTCTCATCTTGGGTCATTGAAGGCACTCCTCTTTGCCTTGTGTTTCACACTTCCCCAAAGGTATGTGTTATCTCAGTATAACACATGCCTTGTCGTGTCTTATTTCTCATCTTCAGAAGAGACCTTGAAATTAAATAAATAAGTCACCAAAGAGTATGGAAGGAATTTAAGGGTATTTTTCCCCCAGTGTTTCTTTCTGTTTGTGTGTGCATAAGGGGGTGTGTGCATGCTTTTTGGATTTCTTCACGGGAGAGGAAGGAAGAGAGAAATGTCTGGAAGAAAGAGAGAATTAAGAATTGAAAGAAGCACAGAGGTTTGAAAAAATAAGTGTTGAGACAGCGGCACAGCTTTGTTACATAGCAACAACTTAGGTTTGTGATAAAAGCTTCTGATGAAAGAGTCCCAAGAAAATGATTAACACACATGTACATAAACTGACAAGAACATTCTAAGATAATAAAACATACATAAAGAATCAGGGGAAAAAAAAGAACAAGTGAGCAAAGTGAGAACAACTGACACCTGTGTAGAACACCAGTGCATATAAAACCTGGAAACAGGAAGAAATAGAAATTTCACAAACAGCACAATTAGGAAATACAAGCCGAAAACACTGGTATCACATATTCACAGAATATGTCCTTTTCCCTTTTTTTCTCATGCTGTGTTCCAGTTCTGATGATAAGACAGACTGGATCATACAGATGAGTGAGGATTTGCAGGGAGACACTGCAGTGACACATGAAACATTTTTACATGGCTGAAAAAATGAAGGCCAGAAATACACATGCATCTCATTTCTTCACAGTCCTTATTTCTCAATCTGGTTGGAGAAGCCTTCAGTGGTCCTGATAACCAAGGAAAATGGCAGAAATGATTACTATTTAGGAAGAAAATGTCTAACAAAATACTTAATTGCTTCTGAAAATACCAGTACTGTTTCCACAGTTGCTTTTCGTGCTTTGGTTATTTATTTTTAGCTATGACTTAGCCACCAACAGACTCTAGTCAGTAAATCAAGCTGTCCATACCACAAGTCTCATCAGCACTCGCCAAAAGTGTGTGATGAGGAGAGGCTTGGGCTGTTGTTGGTGGTGTCAGCTCCAGAGCTGGGACTAAACTGGCTGTATGAACATATGTCTGCAATCAAACTGCAAAGCTGAGCAGTAGGACACATGGATTGGGATGCAAAGCCACACTGAGAGAGCCTGTTTCTGGATTCAGTTGTGCATCTGGATGAGTTACCAGGATGCACAACGTAAAGAAATCCATCTGGGGGAGCATACTGGTTTTGTTCTGAATGAACAGTTGCACCAACTACTAGACTCTTAGGAAATACAAAAGACTGAGCTTTTACAGAGGGGTGGAAGCTTCCATTTGTGTCCTGTCAAGAAGTGCAATCAAGTTTAAAAGACCTTGGAGTTGGACCTCTAAGTGCACAATACCCCTCTGCTCTTCAGAGTGGCAAACAAAAAACCAGTCCCATGTTTATGAAGCATCTTGGCTTGGACTGGGAACAGTCCTAAAGTTCACCTAGTACCTCAGCTGGCCTTAGAGTACCAATTTGGAGCAAAGCCTACTGCTTTGTTTAATGTTTGTTAAATGCCTACAACGAGGCAGTCCTGTTCCATTCCTTGAGCATTGGTGATAACTTACATCTCTTTAAAACCAGTCTACTCAGAAACTGTCTTCTCTTTTGCAGAGCAAACAGGTGAACATGATGAAGAAAGAAGGGCTAGTCTTTTACTTGAAAGACCAGTTCCTATCACAGTGAACAACTTCTCTCTCCCCTGCTTCATCTGAGAACAAATGACACATAGATGTCAGGGTCCTGAGTCATCCTTACTGTCCCTGACCAGCTTTCATGGGTCCCCTAAAGTGAGTGATCTAGGTCACTTCTAAAAGGTCAATTCATGACAAAATCTATGAATAACCATTTGCCTCATGAGTTTCCAACCCTACTGCTTACATCACTTGGCATGACCTGCTACAGCATTGATTTCATGCATGATTTAAGTCAGCAGAGGTGCTGTTTTCCCTGAGAAGATTCATCACATCCTCATCCAACCCTTCCTTCAACCTCTTGTGGCCATGTTAGGAATTGAGTCAAGGCAAATTTTTTGCCTTATGGTAAGCAAAAAAATTGCATCCATTTCTTCTAATAGATCTATCTCTAAATAGAGATACAAGAATTTTCTTCTTCAGAGCTAAAGCGGGAGAGACAAGGGAGGAGGAAAGAAAGGCATTGAAAAGCATGCTTTTTCCCACATCAGTATTGTCCTGACAGAATGATAAATTATACACTCATCTGCAGCTTAAGCCAGCCCTAGTGTCCACATAGAGTGAACAGCAGCATCCTGTGTAACCAAACACACAGCCATGTTCCTACAGGCCACCTAAATGTCTGTCAAAGCTGTGGTCAACAAAAACTCGCTGAAGCCAGAGGGGAAAACATAACTGCATTTGTCAGCTAGGTCCACCAGAAAAACAGGACAGCAAGTGGCTTCTTTGAATGTAATATTTGGAAGTAGAAAGCAATAATGGCTAATGAGAGACAACTCAAAGCACATTTGAGGTAAGAAGGTGCCTCTCCACACATCTCTGTTGGTTTTTGACTGTGAACAAGCATGTGCCCTGTGTATTAACTGCTCTTTTCCAGCTAGAACATAGCTGCACACATCAGCTCACAGATGGGTACATTTTCAGGATCTTGGCTGCAAGTTCAGCACTTCTGGCTACCAATCACCTGGTTCCTGCAGATGAGGAGTTCAGATGCCAGGGCTGTAGAAGAAAATGCCACCCCTTTCAGGGTCCTCACAGGACCATAAAAGCAACAACTAGAGGTGCAGAATAAAAAAAAAAAAAAAGAAAAAAGATTTGCAGTCTGGGAGATTTCCTAACATTGGTGGAAAAGTACTTGCTTCAGGCCATTGTAGACCAATAAACAGTTCATTTTTTCATTGTTCTAATTAATTTAATTAAGTTAACTTCCAAGGTGTGTTAAGAAGCAATGCCTTGGGTGATTAACTGTTCCCATATCAAGGTGTTTTCACAAACACATTTACCTTGATTAGTGTACACATTATTATGTAATTAAATACCTCACACAGAGGAATTTATTAGTGCCTCCTTGTCTCCTAACAAATAAAGCAGCCCTTGAAATTCTCTCTGAAAAGAGCTCTCCTAAGCTAGGTGAGAAGGACAAGCAGAAATGTGTGGAGAGAAAGATAATCATGGATTCATCGTGCAAGCAAGTCTCTCGTTGTCTCAGAAAGGCTCTGCATCTCTGTTTTAGCAAGGACTGTGAATGTCTGCCTGGGTCTCCCAGAGACTTTCTGGCTAATTAACCCACTTTTTACAGATCTAATGTGCTTTTCTTTGACCAGCAGAATCACCGCTGTCCCAGTTCTCTGGAACAAATTTTCTATTCAAACCTTATTTCAGCTAAATGGAAAACCTCAGTTTAAAGCATTTACTTAAGAACATTTCAAATCTAGAAAGAAAATATTGCAAAGAAAACTTAAACAGAGTTTAAGAGCTCATCCTATGGAACTTAGTCAAAGAAGTGAAGCAGAACAGTTTCACTGAGAGTTTGCTTCTTCTTTCTATCATTTGTAGCCTACAGTCACTCCAGGCACAGTTCTAGACTTAAACATGTGCTTAAATATTTTGTTGAACCGAGGCCAAGGTTACTCCCATTGGCTTCAGCAGAGATTAGAGCATGAAGCTGAGATTAGTCTTTGCCCTATCTGCAGGCTGTACCTGCTATTTTATTAGGCGTGACCACAATATTTCAGCATTCTCTTCTGGGTTTGTCAGTAGATCATAAATTGCACTCACCATCTGATGAAGCAATAAGATTTGCTTTATGCCTCATTGGTCACTTTCCCAAGCATTAAAGCCTAGAATGAGCAAAACTCAGATGGTTTGAGGGTTTGGTTAAGATATTTGCCCAAACTTTATAAAAATGTATTTTCCAACTCTTGTGTCTGTAAAATAAATGTGAGTTTTTCATTAAATTCTGGTATTATTAATTATTGATTCCAGATAAGCAAAGCAGTTGGACAAAAAATTCTTCTAGGCAAGTTAATACGATTATCAAGTTCCCTGTAGACCAGGAATTTAGTGTTGGAGCAACAAGGTGCAAATTCACCATCATTGCCTCAGTTTATCTGTGAGAAGGGAATTTCAGGGATGAAGGGATCTAGTCCACATAATTTTGCGATACTATGAACGTCCCTCTTGAGCTAAATTTTGAATGCTAAGTTGCTGCCATTATATTCCTTAGAAGAATTTAATCTAGAGTGAATACAATTTCTTTAGGTTTCTTGGTTTTTTTGGGGTTTTTTTTTTGGTTTTTTTTGGGGTTTTTTTTGGGTTTTTTGTTGTTTTTGTGCTGTTTTTTTTTTTTTTCCTTTTTCCCCTGAAAAAGAAAATATTCTAGCTCTTCTTCAGTTTATCTTACTTTGAGAAATGACAACAGTCTGGATTCTTTCAAGAGCTTAAATGCGCAAATTCATCATTATTTATTTGAGTCATTACTCATAATTCCTTGAAACAATAAATTAAAAAAAAAAA
>VXBI01008348.1:0-47535 GCA_013397375.1 Toxostoma redivivum | reverse complement strand
TTCAGTGGCTACACTCAGGTGCAGAGGCTTACCTTACAGAAGAAACAGGACCGAGCTGAGCTCTGGCAGCACCAGTGAATTCCCTTCCCTAAGCAGCAGTTTGGACTGTCCTCCTCTGAAGCTGCAGAGCAAGAGAGCTGGCAGCAGCCCCAGCCCTCCTCTTCCTGCCCCAGATCCCCCAGTATCTCTCCCTTGGAGAGAAACTCCCCAGATAAGAGAAAATGAAGCCAGATGCCTCCTTCCCTGAGTTTGGTCACTTTATTTTCTTAAGTACCCGTAAGTGCCCAGTAGTCAGTGTTTCTTAGCAACTTATGGGAGAAATTCAGTAGGTAAGAAGTGTGAGAAAATGATGTTCACCTTTTAAAATTTCAAAGGTTTATTAAACCTTAACAAAATACCATAGAAGGACTGAATACAGAAAGAGACCACAGTGCCAGGATCATATGACTACCTACTACATGCTCCCTTACAAAGCGGGTGCTCTGCTTTTTATACCCTTGGCCCCTCCCAAAGTCTTATCAACCAACTCCTTCTCTTTTGTCTATTGGCGGAAATCACTTTCTGACAACTTGATGGGAGGTCATGTGTTGCCATGCCGTGCCTCCTAGTAACGAGTCTGCCCTCCCCCAAATGCTCCGACTAGTGACGGCAATATGAAGGGAAAGAGAAAGAAGCCTATAGGAATAACAGACCAAAACAACATCTATAATATTTCTCTTAACGTACACATATATTCATCTCTTAATTGTGAGAGTCAACCATTGCATTGCCCATCTATAACAAAAGGAACAAAAGAAAAGGAACCTAACCCCTAACATATAGAAATTTTGAATGTTGCCTCACTTCATGTATTTTGCGGAGTCCAACCTTCTCTAACACAGAAGGATGTTTGAAATTCTCTCATTAGGGTCATGCAAGCTCTGTGTCCAGCTCCTGGCTTCCCAGTACAAGTGAGACAACTACAACCAAAGAGCTCAATGAAGGTTCACAAAAGTGCTTATGGCCCTGAAGCTTCTTTAAGAACAGGCTGAGAGAGCTCAGATTGTTCAGTCTGGAGAAGAGAAGGCTCACAGGAGACCTCATCAATATGTGCAAATACCTGAAGGGAGGTGTAGAGGAGATAGCTCCAAGTCCTTTTCAGTGTTGCCCAGTGACAGGACAAGACACAACAGGCATGACCTGTATAAGCAGAGTGTAAGAGACAGCCCGAAGTTTCCCTGATTTTTGCCTTGTGACTGTCGCAAGAAGACCCCAAGGACCCCCACCCAGGTTCACTCTGTGCAATGGTTTTCTGGCCTGGCCGAGGTGGATGCTTGCCAAGTGACTGTGTGCAGGTGTGTTGTGCTCACTGGACTGTGCTGTCATGGTACCAACTGAAGACTGCTTGTACTGCATGTCTGCCCCTGCCTCTCGGAGGACCTTACAATGGTCCATAAATCTTCCCACCTCTTGGCAAGAAGCCACTCGCTTTGGAAAAGAACTATAAAAGAGTGATCCTCTGGAGAAGACCTTTGAGATCTCCCCATGGGTGAAGACCCATCCATTGGCTGGACCACAAGGACATCCATCTTGTCTGTTGGTAGCTATTTCCCCATTCCCCTCTTTTTCTTTCTATATTCTCTTTCCTATATCTCTCACCTCTATCTCAACTGAGTTGTTAGCATTCAATAAAAATGCATTGCTGTGAGTAAACTGATTTGTCCCCTGCTGTTTGCCTTTTGCACCTCCGAGATCCAAAAACGAACCATCACGACACCCGCCCTGTATTAAGCAGATCGTGACACAGAGGAGGCACCATCTGAGCACCATCAAACTCTTTTTCACTGAGTGTGGCCAAGTACTGGCAGAAGTTGCCCAGGCACATACTGAAAGAAAAGAAACTAAAAAGGATGTCCATAAGGAGAAACCTGTTGTACCCAGATACCCTGCATTCCCATATTTCTATAATTACTCTGTAAGGTGATGCAGAGACCAGTAGAGAAAATGCAAATTAATGATAGCATGCTTATTTCTACAAAAAGGTAGATAGTTTGACTTTTTATCCTTTACTTATTCTCAGAATGATCCATGTAACTCCATGGATACTATCTATTCAGATTCCTTTTCCTTCCATTCCGATTCCTTTTCCTTTCACATGGTTCCTATTCAGAATTTTAGCTGATTGTGACATAAAATTTGGTGAAATATGCTGTTTCCTTATACCAAAATAGAGAAGTTTATGTTAAAAGTTTTCTGAGACTATTTTATTACTGGCCTGTGACATGGTAGACCTTAGGTCAAATCCTTGCTCTGCTTACTTTGAAATTTTCTAGAGTAAAAAACCTAGAGGCAGAGAGTTAAGCCTGACATCTGAGGTCAGTACCCTAACCATGAAATTATAAAGTGTGATAGAGTTACAGTGTTCCCTTGTAGAATTTAATTTTTTATAAAGAAGCTCAGAAAGTCATTTTTTTAATCCACTGAAGAATAAATCTCAACTGTGGATTGACAAATACTACCACAGAATGAGACTCATCATCCAGTCAACTCAATTTTAATACCAAGAATTTGATTTTTAAACATTCACTTTTATATTTTTAGCTTTCATTTACTGCCTAATCTTTGAGAAAATGAATGGTCTGTGATTTAAGCATTTAATTGTAATTCAAGAGCCAGCATTATCTTCCTGACTTTGACAACATTTTCCCAGGCCCTGTCACTGATCTCTGTGGACCTCTGCTCCTTACTTAAAATAAGGTACGAGGCCTCGCTCTGTCTCGACTTTTACTGTGAAGGGAATGAAATTATTCTTGTCCTTTACCCAGTGCTCAGGTGAAGCCTGTTTAGACTGTTGTATCCAGATTTGAGCAACTACACTTCAAGAGAAATGGATCCAATTGTAAAACATTTCATGAAAAGTGGAAGTACCAGAGGTACTGAAAAAAAAAAAAAAGTCTTGATGAGAAATTCTTGAATAAACTGCAGTTCATTAACCTAAGAAGCACAGAATAAATATAAGCATGGAAGAAATGGAAGAAATTGTTCTCCCCACCTTATGGTGGACATGATAACAAATAATGATTTTAGGTTTCAAACAGATTTACATTAGTTGTTGAGGATTATGTTAAGTGTTATATGCTGATGATGTAAGTACAGGGAAGGCCTGGGGATATTTCCCAAAGAAGTCTGGGGCTCAGGATTTTTAAAAGCTTACTAGGTCAGCATCTGCTGTAATTCTAAACAGTCACATGCCTCCCATAATCTTACTAATACATACCAGGTAGTGTTATTAGTTAATTAAGGTTACTGGAAATACTTTTCCATCACTGACTCTGACATTAGTATCCTCTAATTTGCAATCTAAGTAAGGACATGTCTGCAAATATCCCCAAGAGTACTGAAGAAAGGATGGCCAGCTTGTGAAAGGAAATAGACCAGTTTTCAGTAGTCCTCAAGATGGCAGTAGCTTTAAATACCCAGACTATTTGTTTGCAATATTCCTAAAATCTCTGAGCACAAAGGGAAATTATCAAATTTGGTTGACTCTGAGTTTTATTTACCTCATATGAGACTGGCAGGTGTTTCAGAGATTCTAGCTGGTTTTCCTCAGGACTTAGAACTATGGCCTGTACTTACAGATGGCAGACCAGGATAGAAAAGTGTGTAATTTCTTTGTGATACAGACCAATCTTTGGGATCATTTAGATAAAAAATTGTACCTGAACATACTTACTATTCATTTATCCAAGAAGAAAAGAGCTTAGCCTTTCATCTCAGAAAAATGAGCTACTTAAAAGATGTTAATAACTTGTAGGCTTGATCTGAATGATTCCCACTGCCTCAATATGTCATTAATAACTTATTTCAGACTTAGCTAAACCTTAATAATTTAGTATGCTGTGAAACAAAACAGCTCTTTCCAATGAACTGATCCAGGAACTGTAGGAAGATTTTAATATGTAAATCTTATGTTCCATACATATGTTTTTCTTCCTCTGGGCTTGTACTCTTGCCAGCACAGAGACACTCTGATTGGAATGGACATTTCAAATAGCACTGCAGAGAACATAATATACTACCCTATAGTCTTGTGGTCAGCAGAGGTTCAGTGTTGATTTCCAGGAGAGTTAGGAAGGATGAAAGGATTTTGGGAAATGTATATGAACACTCTTTCTGAGTAGCAATTTGTGCAACAGTGGTTTTGCTCCTCTGTGTCCATCCATCATTGTGAATACTAGCAGAACAAAAAAATATCAACAGTTAATTGCTCAACAGTAAGTAGGTAAGGCAAACTTCACTAATTTAGTGTTAAGTTTGTTATAAATATACTCACCACAATGGGGTAGGTCAATCAATAAGGCATTTATTAATTTGTTGATAAGGAACGGGCAAGCAGCGCTGGGGATGCGGGCAGTCTGCACTCCGCCAACACGTCCATCCTAGCCCTGGTCACTGCCCCTTTAATAGGCAGTTTCTGGTGGGGTCGTGTCGTGCTTACTGTGCTGGGGTACAAGCCTGAGCAAGCCCAGAATACTTCCTCACCTTAAAATAACTACAATTTTCTGCATGAAACATGCAATACTTTTGCTATCAGCTGAATACATTTCAGAGAATAACCACAAAATAGAAACTTTTCATTAAATTCAAGATTTTTTGTATAATACCAGAAAAGTGTGTTTTCAGATTTTTGTAGGCAGAGTTGAAAAAAAATTGTCTTAGTGATTTGAGACTTCCTACAGGAGGTATTTAATTTTGAAACAGAAAAATCAAATCTCACAGCTCATGAATTTTGTTGGCGTAAGCAATTGAAAATTAGTTTGTCCAAGAAAACCATGTTATGCATGTGTGGAAAAGAGAAAGAAAGGCTCAGAGGGAGATTAGATGATGCTTATGTCTGTTGTTAATGGAAATCAGTTTCCATTCCAGTTTCTAAGCTCACAAAAATGTTTCTTTTGAAATTATATCAGTTAACTGTTGTTGAGTTGTTGGGGAAAAATTGTTCTATTTGAAACACAGAGGGAAATCAGGTGAATTGTAAGACCGCAACTATATCAAAAGCATTAAAAAATTAAAGTAGAGAAGTTGTCCTTAAGCATCTTTTCATGTTTCCTTGCAAAACAGTAACTAGTGGAGTTTTTTAAGATTCCCCTGAAATAGTAAAAGAGAATATTTTGCAAATGAACATACAGGTATTAGTCTTCTACCAGTTTGAGCCTACACCATGCAAAAATGCCTTCTAAAAGATGCTCAGCATTGTTAACTGCTATTGCATTCTGGCTACAGCCGACATGATTACTCTAAGAGGGAACAAAGCACTCTCCTGGATGACTGGATAAGACAACTAGTAATGGAGGTCACTGTATTATCATGTTTGATTAAAAAAAAAAAAAGTCCTAGAGGATTTTTTGATGTTTGCATATTCAAAATCAGAGATATAAATTTAGAAAGTTATTGGTCCTTGTTCAAATTTAGAGGAACTTGAAACCTACACACCCTGTTTAAATATAAAACATGCATAGCTTAAAGCTAGTGGAAATAAAATTTCCATATGTAATTTTCTGCATATCAGCAAAATACTCTATCCATGCTAAAGAAAAATTACATCACAAGAAAAAACACGTATGTAAACAATCTTGCTGAATCATTCTGTCTAGCTCCACCAAACATAATTTCTGGTTATCTGAACTGAATAATTTTAGGTTTGAACATTATTGTGTATGTATTTCTGTTCAAAGTGCTCTAAATGAAGCAGGAGTATTTTGTTTCAACTGAAATCAATTTCCAAAGATATCAATTTTCAAGAAAGGACTCCATTACCCAGCTATTTGTGATTATGTATAACTTGAGGGAAAACCTGAGAAAATTAAGAGTTACTGTGCAGAAGTATGAGTATAATTATTCAGATTTTGATAGTGCTGCATGTTTTCTGTGTCCACTAGTAGAATGTGGCCTAGAACTTTTAAAGAAAAATAGGCAATGAGTTGAAGATGGCTAATCTTCTTTGAAAAACTATAAAAGGCATATTATTAAGCCTAGTAAGATCTTAACTAGGTTTCACTGAAGACCTTTGAAACCAGATTCACAACTAAAAATACTGGATGTGTTTAACAGAAATATCAACATTTGCAGTTAGTTAATTTGTTCCTTCAGTCATAAATGCACAGATAACAGAGAGGCAAAGAGAAGAAACAGATGAAAAAAGATCCAGAATGATAGATAATAGGCAAGGTTTACAAAATAATCCCTGGAAAATTAATCAGTTGAGAACAAGATGTCACACAGAATAAGAATGATCAATGTAGCAAGGCATGCACACAATCAATTTCTCTTTCAGGAGAATTATGTATATATATTATATATACTGCAAGGTATCTTCCAGCTTTAAATAAACTATTGTCACATCAAAAGTGAAAAAAAAAGAGATGCTAAGAAAAACAAGCACATTTTGGCAATAGAGAGAGCAGTAAATATATTTATAAGATGGTGTTTGTTTTTTTTTTTTCCCTAAGTGGAGATACCTTTGGTGAAATGTAGCAAAGAGGCACAATAAGCTCTCCCTATATGGCAAGAACTGCAAAGAAGGCTGTCAGCCCACTGTGTCATACTTGAAGAAGGAGCGGACAGACAATGGAGCACATAATCTGAGGAGGGAGCTGAGTAAATATTGGGAGATACACAATCTGTTAAGAGTTTGAATGACTCTGTGAAGGTTTCATATTCCGGGGTGAAACTTCACACTCATTCTCAATGGAAACTGGTGGCCCCACTTCACAGTTCTCTTGTGGTGAGAAGTTGTGAGGGTGGTTGCAGGCAAACAAGACAGACTGGACAAAATACATTTTTCAAAGTTGCTTCTGGGAGGTGGGGCAGGAAATAGGGGTCATCGGAAGAGGAAGAATAGCACACAGGTTGTCTTACTGAAGAAGTATTAAAAGTGTGATAATGATATTGAATGTCTATACACTTCTTTTGCTATATTACTAATTGCAAATTGTTTATATCCTCCTATGAATACAGAATGGGTTTGCTTTCTTGGCTTGAAAAAAATGATGCTGCTTTAACAGAATAGTAAGTAACAGCCAGCTAGAAATATGGCTAAAAAGAAAGGTATGTAAAATTGAACATGTCACTTACTAACACAATATAATTAAAGCCAATGATTTACAAACTTTAATATCTTAGAGTAGACCATCATTATACTCCTTTTCATAGAAATAGAAACAAGTTTGTTTAGCACAAACTTTCTCTTTGCATATGCTAAATCTTATATAAAGGAATAACAATATATAAGAACTGTGATAGAAAATCCACAAATTTGATATGACCTGATTGAAAATCTACTAGAGTGATGAGAAATAATAAAAATATTCAGTCAAGTATGTAGCAGCAAGCCACAATTCCTTTTAAAGCCATTGGTGATTCAATAAGAGAGCCATATGGCTCTTCTCTAGTTGATCTAAACTCAGCTACAGGCTTCTTGAGGAATATTTGTGAAGAGTATCACGCTCAAATGTCACACAGCTAATTCATCCCTCCAACCTGTTTATAAAGACAAATGGCAATATGTTGATTTGTCATTAAAAAGGAAAAAAAGTGGACAGCAATGTAATAAGCATGTCTAGACATTTGCTTGAAAACCTGACAGTTGCATCACTGCAATCCAGGTGCCCTACAGAATCACAAAACACTCTTCCGAGGGTGACCTACCAGCAGCTATCAAAAACAGTGTTCTAAATACGTTGAAAAGAAATGTACCCTGGACATCTCAGCAAAGATATAAAAAGCTGAGCATTAGAAGTCCTTAAATGAGGGAGGAAGGGAAGTAAGACAGGAAAATCTTTTGATTTCCAAGGGACTTGAAATTGTATCTTGAGTTTTCCATTTGCTTTGCTGAGGTGGTTGAATCACCTTGAATTTAATATGCTTCAAATCCAGGAATTTAGCAGTTAATTTCAATTTATAACTTCATGTCAGAAACAGAAACATTTCCTAATTAAAGTCAATTTTAAAAGAGAAACATTAATCTTTCTTGACCGTAGTGCTGCAAATTCTGAGTTCCCCTTCTCTATAGGGATAAAAATTGCAGCTGACTCTGTCTTCAATAGTCTCCAAAATTAATTTCAGATAGAATTAACTTTAATGCATGTATACCCCGCTCAAAGTATTTTAGTTACCTTTTTACTTAAACTACATAAGAATTCAATAACTTTTTATGAATTTTTGCCTCTCTTAAGAATGTAATTTACTGTGTCACCATATGTAAATTCCTCATGATGAAATTAATGACTTCCAGCCCAACACCTCTGTACTGTTAAGGCCTTTAAAACAACTTCTCATAAAAGTAAGTGTAATTTTATATATTCAAATTTGAAGAATGAAGCTATTTTCCTTAACCAAAAGCCTTGTGCTCTGCATTCTACCATTCTAAATTTCAATAAACAATTAAATAACCCAATGTATTCTGTACTTCTTTAGTTTAAATACCCTGCTTTTTTACCTCTTTTTTCTTTCACAGTAAAAGCTACTGGTTAAAGCACTTTGATTTTCCGTATCCTGTATAGCATATTACATAATATTCTCCATGCAAGCTTCTATAGTCCAGATAATGAAGTATGAGTGCAGAAAATAAAAATAGTTACACAGAAAATTGTCCTACTGAATTTTGTTTGTCTATACTGTAAGTTCATTTTCACTGAGACATATTTAAATTAGAAATAGGAGCTAGGTATATGCTTGTTTGGCTTTAGCTTTTTAAAGAAGTTGTCCAGAATTTCCCTAATGCTCTGTTTTCTTTCAGATATTCCTCAAATTACAGTATAAATAGGTTCTCTACCCTCTCTATACCTTCTTGTCTGTAATCTGAGATGGAAAGCAATTTTTAAAATTTCTTCTCCCAACAGCAGCCTAACTTCTTCAGCCTAACTTCTACCATGGATATTATGACTTGTTGTCCTGGCTTACAATTCAAAGTGCATTCTATCACCATCTGTTGAAATGAGAGAAGGGCTGATCCTTATCTCTATGGGAGATATCTTCTGTTAATGGGCCACTAAGCCCCACTGCTTGACTGATAAGATTACATCATCCCATTGGGAGATGCTCCAGCCACGGGGAGGAGCCATGCCTTTCCTACCTAAATAAAAACCGAGATTTAGAACACCAAGGCAGCCTTTTCCCACTGGATTCCAGAGGAGAAAACCAGGCTTTTCCACATCATTGCTGGACCTTCGGAGAAAAACTGCACCTTCTACAGGAGCACTGCTTCAACAGAACAGCATCTGTCATCCAGGAGGACTGCAGCCATCATTTAATTGGACTGCACCAACACCCTGACTGACAGGGTGTCAGGTTGTATTCTGACTGTCAGTGGTTTTATTTTGCATTATTGCATGTACTTCATTTTTTCCCTTTTTTCGTATTAAAACTGTATTACTGACTGGGAGCCTTTCACTGGTCTTGCTTTCAAACCAGTACACTTGCATATACAAATAACCTATTGGTTGTCTTCCCACGGGCTATAATTCTGGTAGACTGGAAAGGTATGCACCTCTGTTTTTTGATGATGTTAGTATATTCCTGAAATGCAGAGCTGGCCATACCAGTTTTCACTAGTGCTTAAGAATATCTGGGTTTTTTGTTGCTGTTTCATTATTCTTGCTGCAGTGGAGATTAAATAGAATGCTAAAATAATTTTGGGGGAGGGGTTTTGCATCACCTCCTTTACCAGCAGAGCTATTAGCTATTTTCTATGACAACAGTGCACAGCATTATAACAAAATTATTTCACTAATTAAAATAAAATCCTGTTTTAAGTTGTATTTTGTTTAAAAAATTTACTATCTAGGCTATAGGTCCTAAACCAAAAACTGATTTAGGATCAATTTCAATCTGTTCAGCAACAAGAAAAGGAAACCAGAGTGGCTGAATTTTTGCATGTCATTACAAAGTCACACTTTGTAATGACATGCAAAAAGGTTAAAAGCTATCAAAAGGTTAAAAACAAAAGCACTGCTTTACAATGATTGTTCCTCCATGTTAGCTTTTCTTGAAGGATTAAAGAATGGAGGAATGTGTAACACCAAAAACTACTCAAGACTTCTTTTACCCTCCAGAAATTAATATGACATCTTGACAAATGTATTACAATTTTCTGTGATTGTGAGATTTTATGATTTGAAAAATTCCTGCATGAAACTTCAGGTGTAGATTCAGAGAACCATTTCTTTGGCTATGGTTTAATAACCAGCCCACGAGAGTTTTGCAATTATTATGTTTAATGAAAAGGTGATGGTGGATGTCAGATCTGTGATCCTCAGTCATTCTGTTATGAAGTTATTACTTATAAATAAGGCATCCTAAACTTTTGGATTAACCTATGTTAGCTGAAGTTATGCAGATCATTTTAGAAAGGGTTGATAACACCCTATCATTTTCTGTTTAGAGGAGCATAACTTAGAACCTTGAGTTAATAGCAGAACATTCATTTTTTTATAGCATCTTTGAGTTTTTCTTAGTGTGCATAATGCGCCACATAAACAACACAGCTTTATTAGATGATGTCAGTTATGGCTGAGCCTCTTCTAGGTTTGGCTCTGATCAGTAACCATGGGGCAATCAAGAATGCAAAGGAGGAAGATAGCCTGTAGGACACAATGAAAGAGCTCACAAATTTTATCAGAGTAAAAAAGAAAAACTAGAAAAACTCCAAAATACAAATGGATGAGTAACAAGAATTACAATATAACATTCAGTGGTACAGTTGCAATTAGAGCTGATTTATCACTCTCCTCAGAGAGTGATAAAAGTGAGAGCTCATGGATCCTGTTCTGAATCTGATGCTACTCAGTATTTCCATTAGTCATTTGGCTGATGGAGAAAAGGTGTGCTACATTTTCAGGTGATACTAAATATGAGTCTTTGGAAGACAAGAACACAGAATGACCTTGATAAGTGAAAGAGGAACCAGATTGTGTGTAGCAGGTATAAATAATTGGCTGCACTGCCAAGCAATTAGTTGAGCAGAAATTAACTTATATTTACTAACAGTCAGTTGTTGTTCTTGAATCATCAACATCACCTTCCTGCAAAATAGTCAAATGTCATATCAACAAACATATACAAACCAGTGCACATAAACAACATGGGAACTGATTTGTTCAGTCCACAGCTGGGGAAAGACTGAAGAAATTTGGGCTATGGAGTGGGGATGAAAGAAGCTGATTGCTGTCTATGCACAGGAGATTCAAAACCAACAAACATAAAAAGTGGGTTTACATTAGAACAGAGATACAGATTCAACACCAAGAAGAGTTCTAAGGGCAGTATGAAGCTGGAGTAAGTGCTTAAAATTATGTGTATTAGCAATACATTATATTCTTGAATTACACATATAGGAGTTATACCCATTTAAAAGGACTTTTCTGGTATCCTGACAGGTTGACAATCTTTGCATAGTAAACAGGAATTTCTATACTTGCTTTAGGATTTTATATGTCATTATAGTTTATGCAGCTAGATTCATTCTATGAACAGATGCTTAAAATACAGGCTCTTCTAGAAAGAATTAATTCACTTTTCAGAACTTCAATAATTCTTCAACGCAGATCTGTTAAGAGTTAAGAAAGTTAATATGCACAAAATAAGCTATGCAGAAAGGAATTTTTATTTTTCTGATTTTCATTCCTTATTCACTTAATTCTAGCCTGCAACGCATGAGCATACTGCAAATGAAGTGGCCTTAAATTATCATTATGGACAAGTACACTTCCACACCTGTAAATGTTATTATTTATAAAAGTAGATTGTATACCATATGAATGACAATAATTCCAGCATTAATAACATTTAAAATCACAGTGTGATAACTAAAAGGTAAGAAGCATGCCAATAGGCTGCAGTAATCAGGCTGCTGACCCTTGCTCTTATTAATGAATAACTACGGTATAATATCTGTGCCTTGTAATAAAAATTTTATCGCTCCTTCTCTAGTCATTCTGCTCTCTTTTTCTACCTGGACTTTGAAGTATTTACTGAGTAAAGCAGACACTGTAAATCTGATGCATACTAGAGTGATTAAGTATTTGGGAACTGTTTGCTATAAACCAATAAATCGATGAAATCTTTTCTGTGGCTTCATTAGATGTTTAATAAGAGCCTTATGTGTCAATGCTTTTTTCTGAAGGTCCTGTAGACACTGAATTAAGTAATGAGTAATACACAGGGGTAAAAACTTTGTTCTCCAACAACTTGTCCTTGCTACATAGCTACATCTACTATTTTTGATACTTGGGAAGTGGAAAATCAATCTGTATGTAAGTGACCCTATGTTTGCTGCTGGTATGTTTCACTTTCTTTAACTGCTATGATGAAATTATAGCTCTAAAACACCTGGACTGATAAGTCCATTATTAAAATAGCTTATTTTTTAAAAATCCAAATGTAGCTAAACTGTTTTTTTTAGCTGTATTAAAAGCTGTTACTGCTGATGAATAGCACTCTTGACAATAAGAAAAACAACCAACTTAAAATAATCAGAATTATTCCTAATTTCAAAAAATAATTGTGTGCATTACTTTCATTGTTTCTCTGTGTGTCAGAGGGTACTGGAAAAGAAAAATCACTCAACCTGTGGCTTGAAAAGTATTCTTATTGAAAATTAAATCTGAAAATACAAACTGGGCTATAGAACCACCATTAAAAAGCAAATTATATTATCAAAATCGTAGAGTGAATCAGCTAAAGAGAAGCTTCAACATCTTGAGACTTAAGTACAAAAATATCCCCAAATGCTCTGGAAAACGAACACTAAACATCAAACACCAAAGTCTGTTTTCTTTGTTGCTGGGACTCATCTCACTCTTATACTCTCATAACATTAAGTTATGTGCAGGAGTAGGAGACCTTTTAGGTAGTTACCGTCAATTGGAAGGTGGTATAGCAAAAGCTTACAAAAACCTGCTGCTCTTAGTTCTGCAGGATGCTATTGTGATTTTGTACAACCCAGGAATGCAAATAAAGCCTGTGGAAGTTTTTTTGTTTGTTTGGGTTTGGGGGGTTGCTTTTGTTTTTGGTTTTGCTTGTGGTTTTGTTTGTGGGCTTTTTGTATGATTTTTGGTGTGGGTTTTTTTGGTTTGGTTTGGGTTTTTTTGTAGCTCAGATGTAGGAACATTTAAACAGATAATTTGTAGTACGGACATATGCAAACAGCTTATTTTCCAGTCAGGGTCACAGATTTTTTTTTGTGGACTTCTCTTCCTATTAGAAGGAAAGAGAAGCATCCAAAAAATCTGTTAAACTAAAGAACTTTTATCTCAGCTACCTAAAGTGCTTAATTGTATTGTGGACAGAAGCACAGAACAATGGATATGTTGTAAGGGTCTTCTGGAGGTTGATCAACCTCATTGATCCAGCAGGGCCACATAGAACCAGTTTCCCAGTTCCACGTCCAGGTTTTTTTTAATATCTCCAAGGATGGAGACATCAACACCTCTCTGGGCAACTTGTGCCAGTGCTTGGTCACCCTCGCAGGGAAAAGGAACTTCCTGATGTTCAGAAGGAACCTCCTGTGTTTCAGTGTGTACCCATCACCTTGGGTGCTCTCCCTCGAAAGAGCCTCCATCCACCCTCCCTGCAGGTGTTTATGGACGTTGGTGAGATGCGCTGAGCCTTCTCCAGGATGAACATCCCCAAATCTCTCAGCCTTTCCTCATATAGGAGATCCTCCAACCTCTTAACATATTCATGCCTTTCGCTGGAGTCTCCAGCCTGACTCTTTTCCATGTCTGTTCTGTACTGGGGAGTCCAGATCTGGGCTCAGCAGTCCAGCTATGACCTCAGCAGTGCTGAATAGAAGAAATGGCTCACCTTCCCTGACCTGTAGGCCACATTCTTCTAGGGCAGCCCAGGACACCACTGCCCTTCTTTTCATTACACAATGGAACGTCAATGTGGTACTAAAATTCAATATAATATTTATTCATGTAAACTCCCCAAAGTAACTGAAGGAGCTAACTTAGTGGAGGAAATAACCATTCTGTCATTCCCCTTTTCTGTAATACAGAATTATTTCCTGGATGTTTAATATATTTTAATAACTATAGCCTCACTTTAATAATGTAGCCTCTCTTCTACACTCTATCTCAAAGTACTGAAGTCCTGATGACCTTTGATTTTAGACAGCACAGAAAATAAATGTTCCACTTCTGTTCCATTTATAATTTCTAACAAACACAATACTCCTACATCTGAATTTACATTGCTTTTACCTGCTTCTGAATACACACTGAGGTAAAAATAAAATGTTTTGTTTGGTCCATTAAAATCTTGAAGAAGTACAAGTTCATGTTGGTAATCCCTCCAAAGACTAACTGAACTTGCTGAATCCAACTGAGGTATTTCAGAACAGAATGCAAAAAAAGGGCAAACTTTAAAGTTAAATAAAATAATAATTGATTTACAAATAAAAAACCAGCCTATTAATAAGAGGCAATTACTGATTCACAAAAATCAATTAGGTTCAGGGAAGGTGGTGTTTGCTGGAGTCAGTTAACATGAAAATCTAACAGAGCAAATGAAAGTGTGCTCCATTTTTGTTGATTTTTATTTATTCAAGATTTATTGAATTCAGTGTGAAAGTCTGGCAAAATATATACCCTGAAAACATCATAATTTGTCAACATCTTTTTAGATATGTTGCAGGAATAGCCAACATACAATAGTGTGCTAAAAACAGTGTCTGTTATATGTTACTCACCCGAATCACTGTGGTTTGCTACAATAATAAATAATTCACTGTTAGAGCTCAGAAATATTACTATGGGTTATTATGACCACTGTGGGTGACCATAACTGGACTGAGCCAGCTGGTGAATCCATGGCATAATAGATAGGGAGACGGGAACAATAGAGTTGCCAAAAAACAAAGAACTTTTAATGTAAAAATAACAAACATAGAAACCACATGGTACAAGGGGCAGCCTCCAAAGACCTCAAAATCCAGAAAGCATAGAGGTGTATAGATGGGGTGGAGAGCACAGGATCCAACAGATAACAAGGATAACGAACAAAACCATCTATGTAGCTGGCAGCCAGCCAACCATGTATATGGAAGCCAAGAACAACACCTTCTTTGCAACAAACTGGTTAACATATTAATTCCCATGAGACTACTCTTCTTACTATTCTCTCACCAAGATGTCAAAGGATATTCTTTCTCCTACCTAGGTGTCTCCCAGGGTTTGAAACTGAAGCTTTGTATCTGCAGGTGAAGCCAGCTCCCTGTCCACCCCAATTTCCACAGGTTATTTTTGTTGTATTGGTGGAGGCAAGGCCGTTATAGCAAGAGCCTCCTAACTTACCTAGGCTCCATGACTTTTGTCAGCCATGGAAATGTCTTTGGAATCTGGCAAAAAAAATTGTCCAAGTATGCTGGTAGTGATTGCACCCCACTCTGAATTAGTTTATACATCACACAGACAGACACACAGTCAATGCCATTTGATTCTAATAGGGATGTCCTTATGGATATTAAACATATGCATCTGCTGAAAGAAAGGAGTTAGACATTCTTGGCTCCAGCATAATGGCCTTACTGCAATATACAAGTTAGCTAAGTGGAAAGGAAGAAAAATGGTTAGTCATCATTTGTTGACAAGAAAACATGAACTATCCATGAATCAAACTGGACACTTTTCAAGCAAATAACTTAGAAAAGTCAATATTTTGCCAGGTTTTAGCCTCCATTAATAACTGACAAATGCAGCAAGCATCAGTGAAGACTGACATATAAAAGAGAGGTATTGGGAAGGTTAGCACCATGTCCTGAAGAGTAGCAAAATTATTCAGTGTGAAATATGCAGGCTCTTGTACTGAAGAAAGTGTGATGTGACACACAAATAAGATATGTATAAGCAGAAAACTGGAAAGAAAAAATGTTGGCAGTAATCAAAAACTATCCATGTAGAGTTGATGCGACAAGTTCCATATGGCAGAAGAAAAACAATTACAGTTATAAGGTATTTTGCACCTTGTTATGGGTGAAAAAAGGATAATGTAACATGCCAGTGCTCTTATTACAGTTTCACGAAGAGCATTATATTTAATTGTTAAAAACTGTCAAAAGAAACCAATCATCCAACAGAATTCACCAATGAGCAACAATAATGACTTAGTATTTGGGAACATGTTTCTGACTTAGGTTTCAGAAATAAAAAAAGAACAGGGCAGTGGTTGTCCCCCTGTACTGGGCACAGGTGAGATTGCACCTCAAATTCGGTGTCCAGTTTTGGGCCCTTCACTGCAAGAAGGACATTGAGGGGCTGAAACATGTCCAGGGGAAGGGTAACAGAGCTGGGGAGGGGTTTGGAGCACAACTGGTTTGTGCTGGAGAAAGTGGAAAACCACTGGGATAATGGGCAGATCCTTTGAGTTACTGGCTCAGCCATGGACATGTGCTCCTTTTTAGAAGGACACTCTTGGTTATTAACTGTACATTACCCTTAGTGAAATTAGGTGTTCTGAGCTTGAAACTGCACACAGTTTGAGCACTGATATAATACCATGACTGAATAACAGCTGAGAGTTTATGCTCTGTGAGAAAATAATCACATAGAAAGTCCACAAGATTTGGACTGAGCTTTGGGAATAAGATGAAGGCGCTTTTGCATTTGTAATGAACAGAAAAGCTATCTGCATAAATACAAAAGAGATGGAACCACCTATCCCTTTCTATAGATATGGCTGAGATCTGTAGATAAGATGCAAGGGTGTTTCTGAGATTCAAACTGAAAATGTGCTTTTATGGAGAAGGCTATATAGATTTCATGTGTAATGAAATGAAAGGATGCTGAGGTCAACAGAGTCCATAGTAACAATGTTACTATGTTAAAGTTCTGTTAAAAATACTTCAGTAGCATACAAAAACCAGTATACAGAAGCATTTTAGATTTGATTTTAAAGCATAGACAAGTTTTATTATCCATTATATGTTTTAACACTGGGTCTAGGTTTGAAAGACAGATGTCTGCTAAGGAAGGCAGGAGCCTCTCTTGAAATGGACAATGTAAACCCCCTCCATACAAATTATTGCAATTTTGAAATTGAGGAGCTCTCAGGCAAAGCTATGGGAATAGAAATAACAGTCCTTTACTAGGAAAATTAAAATAAAAATCTAGTAATACAAAACAACAAAACACTGACAGAATCAGAATACAACCTGACACCCCATCAGTCAGGGTGTTGGTAGCAGTTTGATTAAATGGTGGCTGCAGTCCTCCTGGAGTGACAGATGTGGTTCAGTTGAAGCAGTGGTCCTGTAGAAGGATGCAGTTTTCCCCCAAAGGTCCAGTGATGATGTAGAAGGGTCTGGTTTTCCTCTGGAATCCAGTGGGAAAAGGCTGCTCTGATGTTTGAAATCTCAGATTTTATCTAGGTAGGAAATGCTTGGCTCCTCCCCCTGGGTGGAGCATCTCCCAGTGGGATGATGTAATTTTATCAGTCACGAAGTGAGACTCCATGGCCTATTAACAGCCAATATCTTCCTGGAGGAAGGATGGGTTGTGGAAAAGAAAAGGATCACTGCCCCACCTGGTTTTTAACAGATGGTGATAGAATATGTACTTTTGGTTACATCCTTCTTTGCTACCCAAGAAATACTGTTTAAATTTTACAGCATTATAGCATAATCTAGACAAATTCTAGGCTATTTAAGAATATTTTGGCTATTTTATCAGCAAACTATGACTAAAGGGTTATGGGCCCATTTGTCAAGACAAATTAGATCAATCCCTGACCAATGTAGAGGACCTATGTAATTCTATCAGCCTTAAGAACTGGAGAGGGTACAGGCATTTCATGATTTGCCTATTGTCTCAGTCTCCAAGAGAAATTAATGTGACCTGATGCTCACTGATGAAAAGAATTATGACTTAAGCTAAACTTCTACTGTCACAGAGCAATGTGTTCAGGATCAGTAACATACTGAACTTTCCAGAAAAGAAAATGCTTTTGTTATATTTATGAAGAAATCATAAAGAAGCACATAGGAAAATTAGGATTAGCAATGAAAGCAGAAACCCTAAAGAGAAGAGTGTATGGGAGAAGGAAAAATGATCCTTAGATCATTTAAAGTATTGTAAACTCCTGCTTCTCAGTTGTGAAATTGTTATTACAAAGAGTTTCATTAGGAATCCCAGTCTGTGAAAGTCTTGCAGGCTGTGAACTTTTATCTCATAAATGCAGTAAATTTAGGGCTGTATTTAGCTGAGATATTAAATGCTATCTTCTCCTTGACATTTCTGAATAGCTAACTTTCAGAATTGTCTGACTGCATGTTGGCTTGACTCATTTGTGTTTAAGCAGATGGCCAATACCTTCAGATAGATCTGGACTGAAACTTATTTGGTGGTCAGTGGAAGATAAGATCCTCTATTAAAATAGCCATTAAAAAAAGATATAGTTACCATGGGCTAGATTTGCCAGACCTGTGTTCTAAAAAAACATCACTGAAGATTTATTTTGAGAATGTGACAAGAAGAAGAGAAAAAAGAGTAGTCACACAAAAAAGCAAAAACCATTAGGAGTCAAAATAAGCACCAGGAGGAAAAGTCCAACCCTGAAAAGGAGAAAGCACAGTCATGGACAAAAGAACCACAGGCAAGAGAGAGAAAAAGAAAAAAAAATAAAAGAAAAGCAATTCAGTTTATGTATTTATTACTGTACATGGAAAACACCTGTGACTAAAGATATGCCTTGGAAATGAAAGCACATTTGATCTTAATGTTACCAGAAGCAAATGAAAGTTGGTAAGTGCTACTAAGTGTGCAGAGACCATGTATAGACAATCAAAGTGCAAGCAGGACTTAATAAAATGCTCCAGGACAACTGTTTTTGAAAGTATTCTTTCATAAAGTCAATGAACAAAAATCCAAGACTATGGATGTTTTTTTGGTCCTACTTACTGTTGCTTCAAATTCCAAATTAATTTATTGCAAATTTTAAGACTTTTACATTAGAATTTGAGATCTTTTCATGTTAAGGATCACATTAAAACCAAATCTTACTCCAGCAGCATGTTCAAGCTAGTTCATTATTTCCACACATGAAAATGCAGCAGCTCAGATACAATTTTCCCTAAGGACTGAATGCATTCTAAAGGCAATAACAGCAAAAATGAAAAACAGCCCTACTTGGGAATAGAATAATTATATTTCTAAACCATTCTTCACCTGTTTAAACAAAACGCATTACAATGTTCTGCAGGCTCCACAGAACTAGTTGATTCATATACATACACATGTACATATGCCCGTTTTAAATTCACACTCTTTATTAGTTTTGCCCTGGCACTTTGTCTGTTTTTTGACTCTGAGCTCCACAGAGTACAAATACACTCCTCAGAGCATCTGTCTTTCAAAGCTGGGACAACATCTAACATACAGCTGTGTCTTGGTTTAAGAGACAGATATTTGCCAAGAGGCAAGAACCCCTTTTCCCGTAACCCTCTCCTTTTCAATCACTATAATTTGAAATCAGACACTTTCAGGCAGAAGATATGGNCTGGCCCCCTTCCTTTTTCCGGCTCCTTTTTTTTTCCCATCCCTCCCCTCCCCTCACCTTCTGGTGAGAGGCAACTAAGTTGTAGCCACAAGTACTTAGCATAACAATGGGGAAAAATTCCACAGAAAAGAAAAGAAATTATTCAACCCCCAACAAGCTGTCACTAACATATACAGGTAATAAATAATGCAAATAATGAGTAATATGAATAAGTGGCAAGGAAGATTTGGGAGGATAAATTTACCTTTCAGAGATCATGTACAAGACCTGATTAAATATCTAACAGAGTCAATTTTAGAAGTAGTGAATATGGCTTATTTTAATTATTAGTTTTACAGGAGTCATTAATTATAGCTTGAGGTACAAATTCTCTACTGCTAAGAGCTAATAATGGGGCAGGCACTATATGCTCAAATCTCTTTTTTAAAAACAAATCTCTGGCATGTAACACAGTTCCCTAATCCATTGTATGTATTCTCTTTGCCAAACCCAGCAATAAAATATGCAAAAAATTCTACAGAGGCAGCAGATATTCTTGACAGCGAATATAGCAGTTTCATCTGCTGATGTGTCAGCTGGGTCATTGCTGGTATAGGTCAAAGGAGGACAGAGCTTCTTCTGAATATGAAGTTACTCAAAGATAACAGTTGTTGGCCCAGGCCTAATGGAATAAAAGAAAGAATCTTAGCCTGAATCTTGGCCTGGACTGTGTTTTTTCACTGGATCTTGCCAGCACTGTCAGTGTTTCTAAAGGAAAGAGGGACATAGTGCACAGAGCTGTATACCCAGGTTATTAAGGCCTAAGAACTACTGAAGGTTGGAAGTAACCTGGAAATGGGAAGATTTAGTTATTAAATCATAAATTAACTCAAAGTAAAACCAAAGCATTACTTTACTTAAATTGTAGTGCTTGCCACATATATTACTAAAAAGGCATAAAATTATTGTTGTGCAGCAGGAAATGTGGTATGAGATGCTGAAATGCTATATACATATGTCTGGACAAGTTGTGGGCACATCTTCACACAGACAGTCATGGTCTGTCTCTGAATTCTGGACTCTCAGACAGATAGCCAAATAGAAAACAATCCCTCTAACATGCACCTGTGTTAAGAACATGCAATCTTGTTTTAAGAACTGCACGTTGGAGAGTCATGTTCTCACTTTTCCACTCAGCAGATGGCATCATTTTGGGTTTGATCCCTGTATGGGTTATTCACTTAAGAACTGGACTCAGTAATCCTGCTCGGTCCCTTCCAGCTCAGAATATTCTGTGATTTCTGGTTGTGATTTCATGCCATTGCATCTCAGATCACAGAGCATTGACAGAGCAGATTCTGTTAGAGGCACATGTCACATGTGCAGCATGGTGTACAGTATTATGGCATCATACTCCTCCCTGGTGTGGGGCTTTTGGACTCACTGGTGACCCTTCTGTCCCCATCCCTGAGCATGAGAAACTGAGTAGTCAGACTGCTTGTCGCTGTTGGAAAAGGATTGTCCCCATTCTCTCTTCAGGCCTAGAAAATCCTCTCTGGAGTGGTTTGGTCTGGGTTAGAACAGATTTTACTCATAGGGGCCTCAGTCTTAGGAGATATATCATTAGGATGTGTTCTTTTCTTACAGGCTGGGTTATTTCTGCTAGACAAAATAAAGGAAGCAAAACGAAGCAAAAGCAAATTCTGAGTCTGATTTTTTTTTTTATTTCCAGTGATATGATTTGCTACAGTTTTCACATTTAAATGTGTTAGAAGTTGGCATCTCTGATCATTGGGATGCCAGTATCTTCTATCTTTGTATAAACAGATCATTTTATAAAGGAATATTTGTAATTGTATGTAATATTTGTTCTGTGGAGATTTTTAATTGTTTGACAATTGCTGAACAGTACAGATTTAAATCCTGATCTTACATATTTTATGATTAATTAACAGAAAGTGTACCAAAAGCATTCCAGTGAAAAATTAATTTTATTAATTCTAGATTTTTTTTGTTTTAGTTCACAAGTACAAATACAAAAAAAAATCAAATCTTAATGAATTTCTGAGAAGAATAGTATGTTTCATTGCTGTCTAAGTAGTCAGGAAGTAAGGCAACTTGAAGTGCAGGAACAAAGTTCCTAAGAATAACAAATTAAATTTAATAAAAGCAAACTAGGAAGAGATTTTATGTGCTTCAAGTGAAAGAAAAAAGATAGCAATTTATTAATATATTGAAGACATGCAAACTATTTAAATATATCTGCTTTTGTTGCTGGGATTTTAAATTATTTCCAGAAAGTAGGAAAGAGCTATTAACCTCTAAACACAAAAGTTGTTACCCTAGGAATTATCTTAACTTGGCGTAAGATCCTTAGAGGAGAAAAGGCTTTATGAGTTGGGGTTTTAACCATTTGGTTATGTCAAAGAAAGTAGGTAAGATCTTTTGTTTGAATTGGAATTGCTGTATTTTTCTAAATGTACATACTCTCTTAGTACATACTCTTTTTGCAAAGTATTTTTTCACACTGTGTCTTGAAAATGACTGCCCACTCTATTTCTTCAGGATTGTTCTCTTCATGCTATGTCTAGCATGATGTTTTATTTTTCTACACTCACTTTTGTCACAGATTATGTGTCACAAGACTACCCACAGTGGGATCTTTCTTTACTCAGATATGAGCTTTCTGAAAATGAAATTTTGACTGGGTAAGTTGAAAGCTGTTATCAATTCCTAACTATTGGGAACAGTATAAGTGCTGCTGCTGTTCCATGTAAAGGGATAGTGCACTTAAGCATCAGCAGTGATAAAGATGGCTTGAGCCTCATCATCTGGAGTCAGAGCTCCTTTCTCATATCCCTCTGCTCATGCAGAGGTCTCTGCTGTGGAAAACACAGCTCACAGCTGTGAAACTGTATGTATGACACTGAAAAACACAGCCCAAAGCACTTTTATTTACAGCTATATAATTTAAATGCTAGTATTTAAATTAAATGCTAGTATTTAAATTAAAAGTATCTGGCATACTTTTCATGCCTGAATTCTTTTGGCACTTAATCTCTAGAGAATCTAGAGAATCTGCAGCAACTCAAGAAAGGCATGGCAACTTCACATGGTCTGCACATAAGTAGAAGAGGATAAACTAACTAGATAAACAGCATCAAACTCATCAATGCCTGAGAATTTACATGTTTAAATGCAAAGCTCCAAGCCCCTTCCAAAGTATTCAACTAACGTGAGAAAAAATGCGTTTTAAAATTAATAATGTGCATGCCAGTAGTGTACTCTGCTAATGCAACTGATATCTGTTAGATGATCTCCTACACCAGGCTCAAAAGTTTCTACTAGGTAATGTCTTGCTTCTGATTACATTATCATTCAGACCTTGGGGCATGATGGAGCCCTTTGATATCTGACATGTCGAAATTTTCCAACAGCTTTTGGTCTCGTCCTTCTCTCAAAGAGCTGAAAATTAGCTCTAGCCCTGAAACATATGACTGAATATTCTTCTTCAGAAAAGTATCATCAATTATTACATCTTCAGAGTGTCCAGTTCCTTCTAACTGCAAAAATGGCTTTGAACTTAAATAGTTCAGAATGGCTATACATTTGCAATCACTCTGCATGGACAAATAGGGTAACTTACTGCCAGTGTATATAGAATCCTGTCCTTAAAGAACTCCTTTTGCTTTCAGAGAGTCTTTCCACAGGAAACATCAACCATATTGAACTTCCAACTCTAAATAACCCCACACAAGAGCTCTGTAAATCGCAAAACAGCCCCATGAACTCACGGTCCTCACTTTGCAAGCACATAAGTTCATGCAGCTGACAGGTTGTATTAAGCCTCTGAGGGACTGTATACATGAATCAGGGGCTAAGCAAAACCAGAGAACTGAATTTAGATTGAAATTGGTTTTTAAATTACCCAGGGTAATTCAGAGGTCACTCATTCTTGCTTCGCAAAACATCCTACTTCTCATTCTGGCAAACCATGAGGGAAAATTTATTACAGATAGCTTTAATTTATTACACAGTGTTTCTAAACATTTCAAAATTAGGCTTTAATAATTAATTGACCTCTATGATATGTTTTATCTGTCTCTCCTGAACTTGTCTAATATTTTAAATTCTGCTCAGCATTGTTACTTCTACTTAGGAATTTGTAACTGTGACAAAGAACAGTAGACCTTGAAATAAAGAAAGTAAAAATAGGCACAGAAGAAGCTGCTGCAATCTACTGTTGAAAAGTGTAGGTGGTGTTGTCTATATCAGCAGCATAGTCTGGAGAAATGGTTGCATTCAAAAACCTTAGACATATCTGGATTTCAGAAGAGATTTCTTCAAATGCCAGATGCTGATGTTATTTTAGATTTTAAAATGGTTTCATGTTTCAGTAAAGGCTGGTAACAGACTATCACTGCAGTGTGCTAGACATTCCCTGCACTTTGTGCAACTGCAAGGATCTCAAAGCACATCAGGAAGGTTCTGGTATCAGACTACTCGTTTCTCCCTTGATTTCTTTCTCTAATGATCCATGTCATCAAGACATGCTTACTAATGAATAGAAGCCACTGTTATGAGAGCACTTAGCGTCCTTTTGTCTCCATACTTACAGGAAATTGTTCAGAGTAGATTAGTCTAATTAGTTTCAGTTTTATCGCTTTTGCTTGCAACCTGTTCATATGCTGGATCTGGCCATCAAGGGAGGTGAAAGGTGTCTGCTATCAGGTTGCTGCTGCTCTGCTCATTTGTTTATGCTGTTCCTCTCTTCCTCACACAAGAGCCTTGCAATAAACACTTCCCAAAGCCTTCTATCCATGCATTGGAGTTATTCTTGTGAAAATATCTCAATTGCTTGACAACTGTTGGAAATAAGGCACAATATTTGCCTGAAATCTTATGTAATAAGGGTCATGTTAGTGACACTTTCTCCTCATGGTATTGGAGATTTGAGATTAAGTGAAGGACTAAGTTTAAACTGGTCTGTTTAGTCTTGCAAGCTCTCTGAAGAGAGGAATATTCAGAATCTCCATCTACAGCCTTGCACTGACATAAGGCTTGTATGACGTGCCACATTCTCCCTCTTCCTATCTGCTTCAGTCTCTTGCTTTTCTCTAAAACACAGTCCTCCCTCCTCCGTAGGGATTTAATTCTCTCTCTCTTTTATTTTTCTTTTTTTTTTCTTTTCCAATAAATTGTCTTTGGAGAGCAGTGTCAATTTTGTCAACATGGCAGCTTATTATTTTGTGTATTTACCAATTATCTTTCTTCTCCCAATCACCACAGAAATATTAAATGTCTTTCAGAGGAAAAAAAAAAATTAGGTAATTGAGGAAATTAATGTGTAAAGGCATTAAATAAGTCATTCAAGATCACAGAGAGAGTTCATCCAATCACATTAAGTTTTGCTGAATATCAGTTACTTCCAGAAAATATTATTCTTCTGGTGTAAGTAATAAATATCCAAAAGTCTGCAGTCCTGAGAAGTTAGTTTAGAAAATTAAACAGAAAAACAGATTTAATTGTAGTCTCTCTCATGCTCCTTTAAAGAGCTGCAATGGTACAGCTTATGTACACAAACTTGAGTCAAATCTAACGTAATCAACTATATGAAACAGAATATGATTGACATTATCTATGTGTGACCTTTCTTAGGATAGAGAGGACTACTCTTAAAAAATAACTCGGTAAGCTGTTTCAGACTGTAAGTTTGAAATAGATTTTGTCTTCTGGGGCTGTTTATTCCTCATGACAATTTAAGCTTTTAGTTCTGTTTTTTCTGTCCATAAAACAGAGATAAATACACTTATTCTTTGTCAAGAAGCTTTGTGAGTTCCTAGGAGAAAAAATACAAGAACCAGAAATTATTAATTCACTAAATAGCATTTTTATTTAAATTCTGAGAAGAAAGCCAAAATGACTACTGGTCAGTTCATTCCCAGGGTTATTCCTTCTTCACTAATTACATGTTTACCTGAGTGAAAGAAGAGTTGTTTACCCAAAGGACACTACTGAAGTTATAATAGCCTGTAAACTAGGCACATAATTAGGCAGTTTTAAATTACATAAACTATATGCTATTTGGTGTAAAATAATTATGGTCTTATAATTTTGCCACTACAGATAGAGCTTATGAAGTAGAAAAAGTACTCAGAAATAACCTTGATGTGATGTGATACAACTCTCCAGAAGGAAGGGTTAGAGATGGAAGAAGTGAGGCATGAGCATCCATCTCCCTAGTTGTGCAATATCATGCAGTCTGCCTTAGGGCAGACAACGAAGACCCAGCCTCTTCATACTTCCTCCCAAACCTATTTCCCCTGGCAGCAACACTGTTCCAGTCCTGCCCTGTCCTAGAATGGCACTGCATTAATTTCCCAGTTTCCTCCACCCACCACACTGCTTCCATTCTTTGACTCTGCTTCATTCAGAGTTAGTGAGAGCAAACAGGAATCACAGAGGGGTATTGCTACCACACAAAACATCAAGAATGACATCACTGCATCATGCTGCAACTTCTGTTAAAAATTCTAAATGGTATCTTTAAGAAGTGATCTTATTTCTCAGATTCAGGCTGTAATCTCTGCAAAATAAAAATCTTTCTGCGTCTATCATTTTGCTGAACTAGGAACAATTTGTCCAGCTAAACTCAGCTTTAGTACTTCTTACTGAGCTGCCAAATATGCTTATCTGATCACTGTAATTCCATACAATGCATCATATATCATCTGTTTATGTTACCACCATGCCAAGGAGAGACTGATCTTGTCCTTCGTCCAAGATTACATCATATGCTGGTAATGATTCAGAAGATACCACAGCTCAGCATATGTTTCTCCCTGCCTTCAGCATGAAATGTGTAGGAGAGAGGCTATTCGGATATGGCTCAGAGCAGACCACGCAGGCTGAGAGTGTTTTAAAAAGAAAAAAAAATCTTACTGTTGTTTTACAATTTGTTCTGTTTGTCTTTTACTTAGTGGATGAGATTTAACTTCATCTTCTTGCAGATAGAGCCATTTTTCCACTGCATGGATTTATAAATGTAGTGTGACCTCTTGTGGTGCAATAAAATATTACACATATCATCCATGTGTCACGCCATTATACAATCTGCAATCAACATACAGCCCACCTGCCTGGATGGTTAGATTTCTATTAACCAAAGAATAACCCTTGTAAGAGAAATTCTCACTTTTGGCAAATTTCCCTTCAGTCATTTAATAAGTATATGTATTTTGGATAACTCTTAATTACTAGCTAATTCAGTTTTTATTAACTCAATCTATTCTTAGTTTAATTGCTTTTAATTTTTGATTATGACTTTCAAATTCCACATTCAGCAGTTACATAAAGAAGCTGGTAGTGAAAATGTCACTTCATACTTGTCATCAATAATGTTTGTCACTGAAGAAACTGATTAACAAGCAACTTGTTAATCAATCTGATTGTACACATGGATCTAATACACACCTGCCAAGAGCAAATGCATAAAAGAAATGCAACTCTTTGCAAAATTAGACACTGGATGTAATATATCTATGTAGGTACTGGTATTCCTTAAGCAGCAGAGGAAGTTACAAATGTACTGTTACTGTATGTAGTTGCTTTCTATAGCCATGCATAAATCTTCTTTAAAAGAAAAAGGGGAAAAATCAGGAAAAAAGTGTTTGTTTTTTTTACAATCTGAATCTTTGTGCTTCATATTGTATGTGACTTGTGGCCATGACAACCAAAGATAGCAGCAAGACTGCAATGCCTCTGCAGTCTTGCCACAGCAGTAACAGCAGCTTACTGATGTGCTGCATGCAGCGCGCCCAAAGGATGCAGGCCATGGAGTCCCACATGGGCACTGCCACTGGGTGTCTATACCAGAAACACTGATTCAATGAATACACTGGAGCTGAAACCACAAACAACTTTCTTCCTGTTTCTAATGTAGCCCAAGTTGTTCAGCTCCCTGAATGACACCTTCAGAGATTAGTCTACATGCAATTTTAAAGCTGGTAGAAGCTTAAGGATACTGCAATATCATTTTTTTATCCATATTTATAACAGTTTCCTCTCATTACTTGAAATACACAGTGATGTCCAAGAACACTTTCAGAAATGGCTTAACAAGAAATTAGCATTAACAACATTGCAAGGAGGATCTAAATTTGATTAAACTTTTAAAAATTTTCACCTTTCCTACTTGCAGTACAGTATTATTCAAGATAATAATTCAGAGCTTTGAAGTGGGTTTGATTTTCTTTCCCTTTTTTATCTACACTTCCATGTTTTCTTTTTTTACTGCACTTAGTTTAACATGTATCAACTGCTGACTGCTTTCCTGGGTCAGTTGTCGTTCCTGATTTAGTTAAAATTAGTTTCAGGAAGACATGACAATTGTCAAAAGGGAAGGAAAGGGAAAGGAAGGAAAAAGAACAGGCAATATGATTATGTGATCATGCCTGTTTTGAAGGACAAGAATCATCTGCATTTGATGGCTCACAGACCTGAATGGTGGCTTTACAGATCAAAGTAAGAACTGTGTGAAAAAACATAAAGCCTGCAAAAAAACCTAAGAGAGCTAATTGCTTATTTATATCCATTGTTATGGGAAATTAACATGATTTAGAAAACTTCTAAAAGCCAATCAGAATTTAAAATGTTAGAATGGTTGGACACCTCCAAGTGACTAGAGAAAATAAACTTTTTTTTTTTTTTTTAAAGTGGGGTCTAAATATGTTTTGGATTAATGTAGCTGAAGATGTAATAAAAGGAGGTTGAAAGAATATGGGGAACCAAAGCAAGGGCTCCAAGTAAGACCCCTGAGCAAGCTGCAGAAAGAGCAGTCTAATTTACTGTGAAAGATGTAGGTGACAGAGAGAATTCTGACTGTAATAAGGTAAAAAATTGATTTCTTCTATTATAAACACCTTGGGAGATTTTTTCAGCCTCAGATCTGAGCCTGTAAACACAGACAAGTGAGAGAATTTGTTCTTGTAATAAAAGTTCCAGTATCTGACTTCCCATTCATCAATTTCCAGTTAGACAGGAATGGCAGCAAAAGATCCTATGCATTTAAAAAACAGCATAAAACATTCACAAGTATTTTAAACAAACTTTTTTATTTCTCTTTGATATTTTTTTAATTCTCTGGGCTACTATCCTTGAATGGTGACTAGTATGAATCCTTTACAAGTATAACTACTTTTGTGCATCTCTTCCCCACCGCCTTCCTTTTCTTTAGCAAAAATCATACCCCTGTTATATCTCTCTCTATTGTTTAATCTCTCCAGCAAATTTCAATGCAAGATTTTGTCTTCCCACCTGCCTCTCCTGCCCTACAGTCTCCATTTGCCACTTGCAGCTCCTAGCAGACATAAATGCCAGCATACATAAGGGTCCAGCTAGCACTGCTGCCCTGAGCCATCCCTGCACTCCCCAAGTCACGACAGGCACTGCAGCACTCAGCACCTAGAAGCCTGAAGAGTGATTACAAGACAGCATGGACAGCTGGAGTAAGACAGAGGCTGACTTCAAGACAAACTCTTCCTGAGCTTTGGATTCTTCTGTTTTCTTTTCCCTTATTATTGATAGTGGAATGATGTGGGTTTTCCTTGTCACAGGAAATGTATTCTTATGTCCAATAACTGAATTTTGAAAACATTGAAGTGAATTGATGGGAGCTAACTTTATAAAATTCTAATGTCACCAGGCTTCATGCAGACGGTGGGATTAACACATGAGACTTGTCTCTCATTTTGTTTTTTTTTTAATAATGCTACTTTCTATCTTTTTCATATTCACAGCAATTAACATGAGAGTAGGTTCAAGCCTTTAATGGGAGACATACTTCAGCTTTCAGTTTTGTTTACCTGTATGTCAGTGACAGAAACTCTCACAACTTTCAGCTTGAGGACTGAGCTCTCCTGTCCCTTTTCTTGCTGTTATCTGACACACAAAAAATCAGAGAGTAAATTAATTTCCTAATTCCATATTTTAAACAGAAGAAAGAGAAACATTTCACTTCAAGGAGATTTTCAGCTGTATAATAGTTTAAAAAAATATTTAAAAGAAGTATCTGGAAAGATCCAGACTGGTTTGGCCTGCAGAATTATACATACTACTAAGAAGAGAAACTTCTTGAAAGATCCCTGGGAGATGCCTTTTATTGTAAACACCATTTTCATAAGAAGAAGTTGAACTTATCAAATAACCAGCTGTTGGCCCTGATGGACCCCTATAACAGAGTTTCAAAAGCTTGGAAAGTAGACAAATGTACTAAAACATCTTGCAAGCCTGGGCTAAACACCATAGGGGAGAAACTTCAGATTTCACAAAATGAGCAAAACTTGTATAGCACAAAAACCAGAACACTAAATGATTATTTACTACTCCTGGAAATCACCTATCTTTCCATAGTGTTTATTAGCTACATGATCCATAAAAACTTGTACACGTGCTTCTCCTGCCACACTAAGTTTTCAACTTAATTCAGCATCAATGTATTCTGGAAATTTTGAGGTATATTCCCGTTAAATTAAGTACAGATGACATAAATCTCTGGCTACTAGTTTGACTGCAAAAGATTCTACTTGCAGCTGTTTATTTTCCATATAAAAGCTTATGAAATGAAACGTTCCATGTTTAAGTCATGCTGAAAGGTGAATATCCTTCTAAAGGTTTGAGTAAAATTAATTCAGTCTTTATAAACACATGCTACAAATACTACATTCTGTATCTATAAGCATATACAGAGAGATACTTTATTCTCCATGGTTTACTACTCAAAAGAGATTACTCAGTATTGTCTCAACTTCAAACTTGTCAAAATTGTTCTTGAAAATTTTTCTTCCAGAGATGAGTGGGGACAGCACACCTTTATGTTCCTCTGGACAAATAGGAGATAACAGAATTTCACTTGCTTAAACCTGATGAAATATCAGAATTTACTTCAGCCAAAATGTTTTTAATTAAATGTGAATAGATAAAGAGATATAACAAAATAGAAGGTTTAGCACCACCTAATCCTAGTTCTCTTTCACCCTTTAATTTATTTTTTTAAAGCCTAGTTTTGTGATTTTAAGTACTCATATAAGCCATCAACGTGATTCTTACTATGTTGTTTCTCCCTATAGCAGTTATCTTACAAAAGAATCCTGAAGAAATATTTAAGAGGAAATATTAAAAAAAGAATAATTCTGGGACTTGTGAAAAACAAACAAACAAACAAAAATAAATAAAGTCTTAAATATGGCTGGAAAATTTCCTCAAAATTTTAGTGAAAGAATCTGTAATTTGGATTAATCCCATGTGTTGGATGTTCACCAATCCATGGTATCATTCTTTCTTCTTACAGATGTGTTTTCAAAAAGGTGCCCTGATGCTCTCAGTAACAGATAGTGCAGGTACGAGGATAAATAGTTCAAATAACTTATGAGGAAGAACCATTAATTAAAGCAAGATAAAATCTATATAAAGAGAGGCATGGATTTAATATTGCTCTGCCAATTACAACATCAATGACATTTTTTTCAGTTTCAATTTAGAATTCCAGGAACATGAGTATTTAGCATTATAGATAATAAAGTCATAATGTAAGCAAATAGGACAAAAGAATTCGAGTACTGAAATGAAAGCACATGAGCAAATTGAGTGGATTTTACTAATTTTGTAAAGGGGTAAATCTGAAGTCTCTATAGTTTTCATAAAATCAGTCAGTATTTTTCAATATTGATGGCTGAGATATATAATGGATAATTAGTGGCAATTTTAGAAATTTCACAATCTTTGCTAACTTGAGCTTTTTTTAATGCAAGTTTTCTCTAATTTCTGTACTGTATCATAGGCAGTTTTAAATAAAAAAGACTCTCCAATAAAAAGTAAGGTGGAGGTGTGTTCCAGATTAATCAGAGCACTGTCCAAAAAAAATGAAAAGAAACAAAATGTACAATTAATTCATGAAGTTCTATCTGGGTGCCTTGTGAGTTTACGGTAGATTTATTATATCATGTATATTACAGTTGTCAAATTCAAAGTGGGTAAAACTGCCTGTTTGAGAAGTAAAGTTCTCTCCTTGATAAAGTACGTTGAACTGTTACTGATGTTTTGTGCTAAGGTGTTACACAGTTTTGTGCAAAATTGTCTGAATTAAAATCAAAGAGTTTATTGAGAAGGTATAATGAAACTTTTTCCATTCATCTTTTAAAAGTTTGTGTAATATCAATCACTACTGGACATAGTGATTTTTGTTTCTATTATGTCAGCGAACACAGCCATACAAAATGATGGCTGAGAAGGTAGGATTGCTTTTCATGGTTGGAAAGATAGTTAAATTGTTCATGCAACCATTTTTTTTCTGTGAAAATAAGTGATGGCTCTCTCAGTTTTTGGCTAATGATTTATGAGAATCTTATGTTCATGAAAGTGACAGATTTATAGATCTCACAGGCAAAATTTAGCCAGGCAGTTACTATGCAAATTTCTCCAAATTTGCCTGTCATTGTGCTTTAATCTTTACTTTATCTGCTTTATCTGCCAATTTCTGTATAGGAAAAGAAATATCAAAAATCCTGCAAGGAAGAGTGGAACCACAGCCTCATACAAACCTTCTAAGTTCAGCACATTCTCTTCCCCATCTTGATCATCCATATGTTGTAAGATGAAAAAAATCAGTCTTTCTCCTAGTTAATTTCTCAATCTCTTTCTCTTGTCAAAATAAATGCCATTATTATTTATAGCACAGTAACACCTAGAGATCACAAGTGAGAGAGGAAGTCAGGGTGTAATTTACCTCTCCAAAAGTAGATTACTAGCACTGATTCAGGTGTTTTGCTGTTTGGCAGATGCTCACCTGAGTTCCTCTCTCCCATCAAGAAACACTTTTCCCGTCTTCTCCCAGGCAGACAACTATATTCAGATGTCCACAAAAAGTTATTGGTTTGGACTGTTTCCTTTGTACAGATTCTCAATGGAAATCCATGTCATTCTGTGCAATTACACCATAGCCAAAACTGGTCATTGGGCTCTCCCATACCAACAGCTGCAATAAGGTTTTTGATCTTTATATCTTTTTATACTAATTTTTGTAATGCCAGGACCAGCTGGGCAGCTCTTGAATAAGACACTTCTCAACTTATAAAAATCTCTTAATTATTCATGCTCCTTCGTGCTCTAGACCTGGTGTCTAGATCAGCAACAGTGCAAGAAGCAACAATAAAGAAGAGAGAAATCTAACGAACTTCATGGAAACTCCAGATCAGATAAAAAAGAGAGAATCAAGGAAACTTATACAGAGTTTGGTGAGAGACAGTATTCAGGGCAAGGGGAAGTTTCCATTTAACAGGTCACCCAACTGGGCTCGCATGAGGCATCAGGACAACTAAAAGTGCCCTGTCTAGTGAGCAGAGTCAGACCAATACATAAGCAGGAAAGTCTGGCTGGGGGCAGCACCCTGGCTTGCCCCTATCTTTGTCAAAAAGCACATTATTTTCATACACCATTCTCAAGGAGAGAAAAAGCGCATGGACATAACACTTCAGGGCACCATTTTGCTTGATTGACTTTCAGATACCACTGGCTGTCTCTGCAGGCCAAAAGGCTGGGGATGGGCAGCCATCATATAGAAGGATGAGGGGAAACTGAACTAGGGATATCCAGGTGAACAACAACTGTCTTGGAGCTACATGAAGCTCTTGGAGCAGGGCAGGCTAATCTACAGGTACAAAAGAGAGAAGTTTTCCAGCACTACAGGTACCAAAGGCAGGACAGGCATTAAAGTGGCTCATCAGATATAGGCTGATGTAAATGTAGTAGATGTGACTCATCATCCTTGCCACAAGCTGCAGCCCTAATCAAGAGAGCTCTGATTCAGAAGATGAGAAACCTTTTAGCAAAAGAAATTGAATGGACTAAAAAAAGTGATGCTGGATGTAAATAATATTATAATAGAAAAAGAAAAAAAAATACCAAGAAATCATGACTGACTAGTTAAAATAATTTGTTATTTGCTCTGCTTTCTTTCTGAATGGTCCTTCTTCTGGAGATGGAGAAGACGGCACCACAGCAGGCACTTCAGTGAAGTCTGGGCCAGCACTTTTTCGGGGATAGTATTGGTAAAGGCATTTTTTTTCCTTTCTGACCTTACCTTCCTTTGCTTCACAGCCATGCCTTGCTACTGATGACAAGCAGAGGTAGTAATAGTAGCATCAGCAGGAGTTGCAGTGGCAGCAAAAATTCCTTCAGACTTGATCTTTATAATTTCCACTTGGGCCAGTGTCATGGCTGGGTTAATATTCACATTAGAATTTGTGCAGATCAGCTCTAAAAAGCCTTGCTTGTCCCTGACTCCCTGCGGCAGGGCCACATTGCCTCAAACACAAAGACATGGTAGAGCAGCACTGCTCTTCAAATGATTGCTAAAAGTAGCAAGCTCTTGGGAAGGGAGAGTTTGAAGAAATGAGCTTTAATCTGCATGTGAGTTTCTGTCAGTGTAAGAACTGTACTGGAAATGCAATATGGTGGACACGGTAGATGGTCTAGGCAGGGACAGGCATCTAGAGATCATAAGCAGATCTTTTAAGTTGAATCAGTTCCACAGAAGAATCTCCCATGCTGACAGTTACTTGGCCTGGGAAATGCAGAGCAGAAATGTTGCACTGCAGCTATGCTCCTCTCTTGTGGCAAGGGCTCCACTGGTGACAAGCAGAGTGAGAGGGAGAACTGTTTGCTTGGAAACCTAAAGACCCCTGAACTATCCAAAAAACATGGCTCAGGAAAGTTCCTAGTCTAAGAACATAGCTCTGGATATTTGCTGTGGATATGCTGAGTTCCCACACACCATGTAGTTGCCTTTGACTGCTGCGATGGTGAGAGCTAGAAGAATTTGTGACAGATGTGAGAATGCTTGACCTCTCCCTGTACCATCCTAGGAAAGATGGGGAGAAGGTACAACAGTTTGAAGCAGATGAGTTGTTCATTAGTTGCCAAAGTGCCTCCACTTGAACTTGGGTGAGGCTCATTTTCTAGCACAGAGCAACCAGCTGAGAGTTGCTATGAGTGGCACAGTGCTACTTGCATCGAAACATAACCTGGACTGTTATCTAGTGTGTTATCAGTTGTTACATGGCCATTTCAGGGACTGAAAAAGAAGGAAAGCAAGGATAAGTACCTGGCAATGCAGAGAGCTATTGGTATTTCCTGGTGTAAAAGGAGATTTCATTGTCAGGTCCAAAAATATTCACTATTAGAGAAGATATGCATCAAGATTGGCTCTGATCTTTTAGTATGTCACTTGAATGATATTGTACTTCTTAACATCTTAATGGAAGGGAGAGACTCCTTCCACTATGAAGTATGGGAACATTTTTTAATATGCTTAGGTATGTTGGTAACAAAAGATTTTGAATTTGCTGATCCCCAATTTCCAGTCCTAGCTTTTCTTTTGTGAAAATATGAGAGAATGTAAGTGGTTAGCTTAGCTCTTATTTCTTATATAGTCCTAGATGCCACATTTAAGGCCCCTTTTGTCCAATTCCTTTAGCATTGCTTGATCCCTTCCCTACCTAAGTCCTCTCCATATGGCTATATTATGTCAGTAAGTGGATTTAGCCCAGTAGCAGTAGATCTGTAAAAAAGATTAACTACTGCTGAGTACCAGGTGTCCAGGACACGTATTTAAACCAGGTGTGAAATGTGCACAGGTACCTTGAAACAGCACCCTGAAGATGAATCACAGAGAGACAGTTTTCCAGATTTAATCCACTACACAGAAAGGACAGGGGAATTCTAACTCTATAGAAGCTCATTTTTAGGAAAGGGGTCTACACTAAATATGGAAATCTACTCATAGTCAGGTCAACTGTACCCTCAGAGTAAGAATCACAGTATAAACTTACAGTACAATCCCTTTTTTTTTTTTTCTGCAATGTTTGGGAACATTCCATGAACCCTTTGGAGATGTTCTGTAAAATTCTTATGGTTCTTTCTTCTCCAACATATCAACATGGGAAGAAAATCATCCTTGATTTCGAAATAATATTTAAGTGTTTCCTCTCCACAGCCAGTGAAAGGGATATTAATTTATTTATTGTAAGATCAAAGCAAGCTCTTTGACTTCCCAATCAGCATTCTCTGCTACAGAGGATTCTTGAAGAGCAGAATATTTTATAATTGCATGTTCTTTTGTAGTCATGTAGCCTGATATCCATGCAGTTCCCACACTGGCAACTTAGGCAACTAAGGATTGATGGTTCACTGGCACAACAGGGCATTACTGTTATTTTTTAAATGTATAATGTATAATGTATAATGTAGAATCTTAACAGGCAGGTGACAAGAATAGTCTTTAGCTTGTTCAGAGGACTGATTTGATTTTAAAAGTGTTGATAATTGACTTGCCAGATAACAGGATTCATGTATTACCAATACAAATCTCCTTTCCTCCTCAATAACATTTAAATAAGTAGACATGTGAGTCTATTCTCCTACACAAAAGTCTATTCTTCAATACCATGAACATGTCCACAGATTTATGCCTATATTCTATTGGCATGCTAAGTACATAGGATCTCTGAGGTTTTATTCTGAGTCAGTATATATTCTAACAGATATTTTAACAATAATATGTACTTAGTTAAACTGGCAGTCCAGGGCTTTTTTGTATTTTAGTCATGAACATTTGTACCTGTCAACATCAGCATTTTCTCAACGAGGTAATATATGGCAAACCATGGTCCCAAACTCAGGCCCCTTTGAAGTTCCTTTTTACTGGGGAATGACCTTGCCCTTGAGACTAAAAAAACACATAGCACTATTTTTCCTACAAAATAAAATCTGAGTGACTTTGCTTTGTCCTACACATCAGCCTGGTGGACTGTACATCATGGACATTGCACACACATTCATCCATCATTCTCATTCCCCCTCTACAACAGTAAATCATGTTTTTCAGTCCACACTTCAACTGCCAAAAAACCCCTGAAGTGTATATGGAACCTGTTTTAAATTACTTCATAAAGCTTTGGTTGCATAAATCTTATTCTACCTAAAGCTCCATGTGAAAGTAAAGATGTTTGCTGTTCAGGTGAGTACATAGCTTTCCCTCTTATCTGATTTTACCAAGAGTGATTCAGAGTACTTGAGAGTTCCTCCACAAAGAGCAAGCCTCCCTATTTGTGAATTTATATCTGGACCTTCCAGGCACCTCCTTGATATTTTTACTACACTCAGCACTCTCCTATTGCCTTTGCCTTTTCTTCTTCCTCACAGTATTTCCCTGTCCCTTCCTCCTTGACTCATGGACTGTCAGCACATGCCAGTTTTGGTTTGGAGCTGTCAAAGTGCTGAGAGATAATCTCATATGCACATCTTGACTGAGGCATCTGATTCCTGCCTCTTAAAATGGATGGGGCCCTGAATTATGACTGTTCCCTCCTCGGTGCACACAGTAGAGCACTGGATCCTCTTCTCTAGTTAGCTTCTGATTTGCACAAAACCTCAGCAGCTTCACACACTGAAACATTAAGTTTGACTTACAGTGGTAACTGAAGAGAGAAGTTTTTTGAGGGGACAGGCAAAGACATATAATCACTATATAAAAATTTTTCACTTGCAAAATCAAACTGTAAACTAGTTAACATTTTTAGTTTAAACAATATCTCAATATTCAGTGGTTTTGTTTGTAAGAAATATTGAAGAAAAGCGTGAATAAGAAATTATTATAAACTTTTCAGTTTGGTATAATTAAATTCTATTCAGACAGTTGTTATTGTTATTTCTGAAGAGATGATAAAGAAATTATTCATAAAAAGTGTAAGATGACAGGAGCTTGAAAGGAAATTATTTTGCAGTTTGATATATTAAATGGAGTAAAAGAAGGTTCAGACAGATATGTATCTACTCCATCAATACTGTCAGTTTATTTTTCTAAAGTTTTCTTCTTCAAGTAGGAAGTAGAAGACATTTTCATTTTGGCTTTATTCCAAATTTTGTACTTGAGAGCAATCAAGTTACCTTTCACAGCTTACTTAGAAAGGCTTAGAGTAATTAACAGAAATATAATTTCAGAAAACTGTACCTTCTTGGGTGTCACATTTGCACTGAGACAGCATAATTGCTTCATTCTGGGCTACTGGAAAATTCATATGTTCCCTAGAATTGAAGTGCTAAGACATAATGATCTCTGGAAAGAAAAGGGTAAAAGGCAAAAGAAAAGTGTTGGGGGTTGAATAATTTCTTTTCTTTTATGTGGAATTTTTTTCCCCATTGTTATGCTAAGTACTTGTGGCTACAACTTAGTTGCCTCTCACCGGAAGGTGAGGGGAGTCGGGATGGACAAAGGGAGCCAGAAAAAGGAAGGGGGCCGGGGGGAGGGCTCTCTCATGGCTGGCACGTGGAGTTGGAAGACAGTGGGAGATCCTGTCTTGGATCCTTTCCCCACAAGTTTTCAACGCCAGAGATCACACTTCCCTGCTGTTTGGACCTCACCCTGCCGCCTTCCCATCCTATCCTACTGTTCACTGCTGAGCAGCAGCAGCACGGCCGGCGCCGTGAACAGTAGCGGCCCCCCCCGCCTCCCGCTCAGCCCTGAGCCGCTGCCATCAGCCCGGCCTCTGCAGCTGTGCGGGACCGGCTCTGCCCACAGCACCGGGAACTGATCTCGGGAAAAAGGAGCCTGTGGTCAAAGGGACTATAACTGAGCTGTACTGTTCTGTTTTGTTGTCAATTTCTAAAAGTTGTTGTTGTTTTTATGCTGTTTGTCTGGTTAGATATATTAGTAAAGAACTGTTATTCCTATCCCCATATCTTCTGCCTGAAAGCATCTGATTTCAAATTATAGTGATTGAAAAGGAGTGGGTTGGCATCTCCATCTCAGGAAAAGAGGGTCTTGCTTCTCCTTGGCAAATGCCTGTCTCTCAAACTGAGACAAAAAGTTAAAAAAAATTGGTTCATATATCTGATGGAACATCTTTCTTACTTGCAGAAAAAACAGCCTCATTTGAAAGAAAATTGCATATTTTAGAGATATTAAATGGGTTTGCTGATGTAAAACTCTAGAGCAGGAATGAATGAGGCATCAGTATTAAAACTCTGGAGTCAGAACTTCAGTAAGAGCAGGCATTCATACCTATAATTATAGTTTTATTACCCATTTTAAACACGTTCCAACAAAATCATTTATTTACTACCTCTTAATAAGTCTGTAACACCAGAAAAGATAGTGCAAGGATACTGCTATGATAACCAGTGCAGCAATGAAATGGTTGGGAAATCTGAAAATGCATTACCCTGCTCTATTTTGAAATTCTGTCATTCACTTTTTATGGATCAAAACGTTTTTTCCTCACTAGACATCCTCTTATGTAGTGTTTTATAACCACGTGAAATGTTTCATAGCCAAAATGCTGGCACATTCTGGTTATTAAATAGGGAAAATACAGAATAATTATGTTCATTAGCATTTTGTGTACGATCAGCAATTCCTATCAAAACCAAAAGAGTCAGAACTTTCTTTTTACTATAACCACTCTTCTAGAAGTGATGCTGACACCAACAACTGGCTTCAAGCACCAGTAATTCCTCCTTTATGAAACTAAAATGTGGACACCCTCTCTCAACATTGGTGTAGTTAATGATAAGGCAGCAGTTTTGGACACAAAAGACTGGACCAGTTGCAAGCCTAGGAAAACAGGCAGCTTTCTGTGGTGGAGTCTAACCTGGGTAAAATCATCCCAGAAAGGGACAGAAAGTTCTTACCAACTACATTGTCTGCACAAGACAACCTGAGAGCTTTTCCTGCTAGAGAGCCTAAGAAAGAGATCAGACAGGGCAGAGTTAAAAGTGATTGCTGGAGGAGGACAGTTTCACAGCTGCACCACATCTTATTTCTAAACAAGAAGCATAGTTTATTTATATTTTTCGTAACCTTAAGGCCACAAAATTCAATTTTGTCTGCACTGATGAGAAGATGTGAGCCACTTCAGAATGGAGACTGCAGAATTAACATTGTCAGTAAATGCACAAAGCTGAGGCTGTTTTATTTCATTGCTAGGTTTTGATTCACTAAATTCTATTTAGTTATTACAGAATGTGTTACTGCTGGTGCTGAAATGAATCCAGGCTTTATTTGGACAAAAACGGATTGCTATACTCAAGCCCAAAAGCAGTGAAGGCACACTAAGATGCTCATTCTAGGGTGCCAATTATGAGTTTTTTGAGCTCTTTCAGCCAATGCTTTTTTCCTGCCAAGCTTAAGAAACACTGCACAAAGAATAACCCCCAAAATGAAAGTCCATAATTTGTAAATAGGGCCTTAAGTGTATTTTATAATCCCTGCATTTTCCATTTGGAATGTAGGACAAATTATAATTGCACCACAGCCTTCTCTTTGAGGCTCACTAAATGCCAAATGGATTACTTTCCACTTTCCGTTGTGAATGACCACTCTGTTTCTATGGATTATGCACTTTTGGCTTAAGAAGCCCCTAAGGAATCATTCTGGGTTGCAGAATATGGTAGCTATTGTTTTCTCCTTTCTAAACAGCTGCAAGGATTTTAATTGAGAGAATAAAAGGGAACATAAAATTCATCAAAATAGTATTACAGCTAATCTGCCCCTCATAATATTACTAAAAACTCTCTTGCACAAGTTTGTATTTATACAACTTCAAGCTACTTAAAATCTGCATACTTTCCTGCTAAGTTTTAAAGTATAATGAAAGCATTAGAACTGGTACCTCGTATAAGAGGTCTAAGGAATTATGCATTACCTGACAGTTTAGCAATAAAGCAGCAGATTGAATTTTCAAACACTCCCTGCTTGCTACTGATGTTATATTGCTGCAGGTTACTGGGTAAAAAATGTGGTGAGAAGCACATAAACCCCAAGACACTTGATTATCAGACAGTGCCTTTGTTTCATTTGGATGCCAAAGTGCTCATGGCTCTATAATGCTCCAGCCACGCATTGTGGAACTGCAGGGAGGTGCTGCACCAGCTGAGGGTGGGCAGCCTCTGCAAAACCCGTTTGAGGCTTAACCTGCTCTGTCATTGTGCTCCTTTCTAGCCCCTGGTTGCTGCCTTTTGCATGGCTCTGCACAAGGCAGCTCACTTCACACCAGGTCAGGTTTTGCTTAATATTGTTGTGCTTGGCAGAGCAGAGGCACATCTCAGGCACTTTTCCATTTATTTGACTGGGCTTTAGCTGATCCCTGTAAATACTAAGACAAACTTCAAAAGCTAGCAATTCTAGTTATGCCTGGCAGGAAGATTTCCTCTGATATCCAGGCACAATTGTAGCAAGTCTTGCAGAATAAAATCAGTAAAAGCCTTTTTTAAGGAACAATGCCACTGTCTCCATACATTCCAGTATGCAAGATCACAGTCTGACTTGATTTTGTTTCATTTATGTCACAGCTTTTACTATCTCAGCATTTTAATTATTAAAACTTCAAACTTCTGCTTCTACTTTTATAGAAATAGTTGATGGATATGAAAAACCACAGGTGGAAAAACAATAAATAATGTATATTATTTATACATAGCAATAGATAGCAGAGGAGTTGTTTTCTTCTTCAAGCACATATGCATCTGACAAGCATGGACTTTCTGATAGATTGGATTTCTGAGTGAATTTGTCTGTGATTTCCTGAAAAACGTAGAAAATATGGAAAAAGTATGAAAACAAAACTGCAGGTTTACTTTTCATTTCTAATTGAGTTATTTTCTGTGCTTTGCAATTATGGTATAAAATGTATTATTTTCATAGTTTTAAATTAGATTAAATAAGATTTTAAAGATGTAATAAGATGTGATAAGATTTTGAGATGTAACTTTAATAGTGGCACTATACTAAATAATCTAAATGTTCACAAATATTTTTCTTGCACACTGCCTCAAGGGCTAGTTGAAAAATTAGTAAAGAATGAGTTTGTTGCTGAGTTCCTAGATGCATGCTCACCTCTATCATATAAGAAATCCTGCTTCTCAGGTAGGAATTTTACCACTGCTCCCATAAATTTCCTTCTCCCAGGATTTCATCCCTTTTTCTTGGTATGGTTGGGGTTTGCAGGGGCAGATGGTTCTCAGCCATATCAAAAGCACACCCTCCTTCAGAACTGGGTCCTTTACCAGGCTATTTCCTTTGTCTGAGGGGCTCTAAGTAGCTTAGGTGGCCATTGTTATCTGCTACATTCATAGGACCCCTCCTCTGGCAGTGCAAGGTCAATACAAGAATTTGTATCTGAAATATTGTACTGTAGGAACAAAAAAAAAAGTAATTTTAATTTTATCTCTTTAAAAAAGAAAAAAAGAAGGAGAAAAAAAAAGGGAAAAAAGTACTGTACATCTTGTGGTGCCATGCTTCATGTTTAAGTCAATTAAATCCTACATTTTAAATGGGTATGATATGGCCAAACAAAATATCCCAGGAACAAATATCCCATGGAGTATAGGGCCAGCATGTACACAGGTAATAACCAGAAAGTACATTTGGAAGTAAGGCCCTGGAATTAGAAATTAAATAGAGAAGTGAATTAAAACTAACATCAGTAAGTGAAGACAAGCAAGTGACAGCAGGCAAAATACATACAAGGTAAAATGGAAACTAATGGGTGCTACACAAGACGCATGGAATGTACAACCTGGGATACAGAGGCTTACACAGAAGCCTAGTGTCTGGACATACCCAGGGCCAGGGAAACAGGGCACCAAGCTGATGCCACTGCCCTATGGCACTGTTACCCCTGGAGCAGCCCACTGCCCAGGAAACAGACCTTGGGTCTCTGCAGTGCCTCCCTGCAGGTTGCTCACCCCTCTAGCAGAGCTAAAGGGTCTGAGGCAGGTCTGCACTGCAGAGGAGGGAGTTGTTTGATAAGGCCTACAGCAAACCTAGCTAGCTTTAATGTCTTCAATCAGTGTGCAAGGGAGGGATCAGCACCATGGGCTGGCCCTGGGAATTCAGGGAGATGTCCTGGGCTGCACTGAAGCCTGAGCCAATTCACCTCTGCTGTCATTGCTGCTCCAACCAGCTCTGCTCTGCCTGCACAGATGGCAGTCCTGCCTCCAGCTGCAACCTGGGCACATACACATCCACAGGTGTATCAGCGTATTAGCTACAAAAAAAGGATAAACTGGATGGATCCAAAACATCACTGTACCCTTTGTGCTCAGGACCCATGCATATTTAGTGCCCTGTAACAGTTTCAGAGTGAATAAAGCCTATGATGTGTTTTCCTGCTCTGGTTTTTAACACTTAGTAATACATAATGCATGTCCGAAATAGAAAATATTGAATTATTAGGTATGGCATTTCAAGTTCCCGTGAGTTATGTAAAAATTAAATCAAAGTATGCTGTGCTTTTCCCACAGCCAGAAGAAAGTACCAAGGCAAAATCACCCCCTCTAATCTACTTTTCTATTTCTAGTATGTATTTACAAATAACTTTTGCCTTATCAATTATTTTACAGATACTAAGGGCAGCCTGTGATACATTATTGAAAAGAAAGAAGACTGCTCATTTGTAGACTTCTGTGTGGAAAGTGAACTGCTTAATTCGATGTTTCTCACAGCCTGCCACAACTCAATTTAATGAATATTTAATGGCAGTATAATGTAGCTATTTTTGACAAGCAGCTGACAACTGAAAAAAAAAAAAAAGGCAATATTGGATTCAATGCAGTGCACTGAAAAAAAATCAAAAAGACAGGAACATGAGCAAGCATGTACAATAAAAGAAATTTCACCAAAATTATTATTAAAAAATAATAATTTAAAATTAGGACAAGGAAGAGGAAAATTAAAAGCACAGAAATATTCTACAATAGCGCATCACACCTCCAGAATTTCTGTTCTAGGCACCTCTAGATTTGCCTCCAAGCAGAGAGAGCAAGAGCTCCATGGAGGCCCTGGCCGAGATCGAAGCCCCAATGAGCTTTCCCGACTCAGGCAGGTAAAAGGCGCTCACATTGGCTCCAACAAGAAAGGACTTAGCTCGTGCCTCCTGGCTTTGCCCGTCTAATCCAAACATGTGCATCAAGGCTTGCAGACTATCCCCAGGCAGAGGAGCCCAGCAGGAAATGACCGAGAAGAGGTCTGGGCCGGAGACAAGATTACCAGCCTGAGAGGAAGAGGAGGAAGAAGGATAGCAGGACATACCAACAATGCAGGAAGCTGTGGCAGGCCAGGAAGCCCAGGTATGGAGGTGCCAGGTGTCTGGTTTGGGGATGTGCTTTTTTCTTTTCAGAACAATATTCTCTTATGAAATATTCTTAAAGTACTTGGGTGATACTGCATTACAACTTCAGAAACCAAAATAATCTGTTAGTTCACATCTCATAACGAAACTTATTGTGAATAATTATAACAGTAAATAATGTCAAAGCAACTCTATTAGAGTGTCAAGACACTGTCAATGTATGTCAATGTCACCCTTTTAAAATTAGAAATAAACAAAAATAGGTAGTAACAAAAATAATTACTATACAAGCTTTTGACTCTTCAAAGATTTTAAGCTACTTAGGATTATGGATGCTTGATCTATCACACACAAATAAATACTATGGTAACATTACCACAGACTCCCAAAGCTGTCCTCTTTCAGCCAGAGACTGTGCCCTATTTGGCCACAAGTGTTTTTAATAACACAGGTAGTTTTTTTGCAGGCAGTCAGTGAGCAGGGCTGTACTAAATGCTGTTTGGGTTTGCTTTCACGATTCTGCCTGGTATAACAGGATTCTTTAGAGAGTACAAGAATCCTGTTTTGCTTGACCTCAGTTTCTCTGTTGGATGATTAAAATAGAATTTATAGAGACAGCCTAACCCAGTGCCTGCTGCAGTTGGTAAAAGCACTAAAAATCTAAACATTTAAATATCATTAAGCTGTGGGGGGGAGACTGGGAGGGGAAGAAGAACAAAAGGAGGAAGGGAGGAAGGAAGGAAAGGAGGAAGGAAGTAAGTGCAGAATGATATTTCCAAACATTCTGGATTTCACCATGAAGGCTGGAACTATAAGAATGAAGTCTCATGAGGAGGAGCAGCTATGACTTCATTGCATTCAGTGGGAATGTAATAAGGAGACATTTGGCTGGTAATGGCTATGCTTCTTCTTTAGAAAAAATGTCTTGATCACTGAAGAAAATAATGAATAGAATTGACTAGAAGAAAAAAAATTAGGCAGAAAAACATGAGAGAACCTGAGGTGATCAAAGTAAAGAGAAGTAATTGCCTCCATTCCTCCAGAAACTTAAAAGAGGAAAATAGTAAAAGAACATTACAAGGAAGCATAAAAGCAAAAATGTTAATTTTTTTGAGTAAGCAACTTAAGAAACAGGAAAATAGATGGATATCCATTAGAATGTGACTAGAAACACACAAAGGAATAAGGAAGGTGGCAAACATCACAGTAAAAAAATTAAGTGGCAGGGGAGATGAAAACTATTGCATCATATATTGCAATGTAAGGTTCTTCAGTCAAATAATCACCATCTGAACTTTTGCAGGTCAGATTTTATTTCCCCCAGTCTGCAAAGAGTGACAACCTTGCATAGCTTTATATTCATCACTAGGGAAACCCTTTTGGCCTCAGAAAGACTACAGCCCCATGTGAACATATGTACAAGTACATATGAACCAAAAGATTATATCGGAAGCAGGGAACAAGTTTGTTCAATACGATCTTTGGAGGAAGAACATTTGCAAAAGTTCAGGTTGCTAAGTAGATGTAGAGAGTGATGGCAAGGTGCATTTAGAGCATTGCAAATAGTGTGAGAAGACTGAGGAGTTGTCAGATAGAGTGTTAGTGAAGAAAGAGATTTCTTTCTGAAGAAAATCCACATTAACTAGGAAATACCTTCCCATGATAACTGTGTAATCATTTGACGTGGTGAGATTAAAACCAGCTACTGAAGGAATTTATTTGCCTTAATCACTAGATTTAAGTTTCTTACTATGACAATAGAATTTTAAACCTATTTAATACATAAAGCAAATAATGCTTCATCCTAAACCGATTAGAAAAAACAGATTATTAATGGGAAGAAAAGCAGAAGTAATGGTGCTTTCCAAGGATCAGAGGCATAACTTGAAGCTAAGGTTTCAAGTGGGCTTAACATGATGCCAGAGGTGGAAGTAGGCATATGAATGAGCTGCTGCTGCTGACTTGCAGCCACCAAATAGTTGGTGACCAGGAATGCTGCCAGACTAGAGGCAAGGTGGACAGGGCATGGAGGGTGGGAAAGTGGTCAAAAGTTAAGCACAGTGAGAGAGCAAGTTGGTATAGGGAGCATTTAAGCACTGGAGAAAGTTCTGGAAAGGCTTAGACAGCAGAGAGATCTGTAGGGCATCAACTGTGCCCATGAATACTCTGCTTTCTGTGGGTATTGCCATTGCAAAGCACTAGGTGTGACCTCTTCTACGGCATGCCTGTAGGAGCAGGAACTGCTTCAGGGACTCACAGAATGATACAAAGCCTAAGGAGAAGGATGGTCAGTAGTTCAGAAGGAGTTCTGCTGAATTCCTCCACCCATCTGCATGGGAAGCCATTCTTAGAGAAGGATGAAATTGGCTCATCACTCCATAGAGACCTGCTTTCAACTGTCATTCAGGACTGGTTTGCTGTTGATTATGGAAATGTGTAAGGTGCTTAGGGTAAAAATGGATCTAAAATCAAAGATTCATACATCATCTCCTTCATGTTATGACAAGAAGCAATGACAAAGGCATATTAAGCATCTAGTTTCACTTTGTGTTCTGTGTCCCCATTGGGTCCACAAAAAGCAAGTACATATCTGCCATTCTGGCAAGGTAACCACTACGGCAAAGGACTGATGTTTAGAAATTTCCAGTGGTCCCCCTATCATTCTCTCTGAGAATGCTGTCTGCTCATCTTTTTCCATTTCAGTGTGTTGGTTTTTGGGGTTTTGTTTGGTTTTTCTTTCCTAGCTGCACGTTTGGCTGTGACTAATTCAGTAAGAAATAAAACCAGCAAAAATTAATCACTTGCTCTTTTCTATTGATTTGGACAAACAACACCAGTCTGCAAATGCTTCCATCATCACATTCAGAATTGTAATTTCTCTTTTTCATTTTCAGTGACATTTTGAGTCAAACCTATCACAAATTCCCCATGGTGTTTGGAAGACAAAAACTGCAGTAACGACTTTGGAAGAGCATGACATCCATATAATATTGTTAACTATCTATGACGTTACCAGCTGCATTTGCCCATTGTTGCTGATACTTAACCTTTACTCTCCTTCTAAAACTTGAAAGTGCTTTTCAAATATATGTTACAGCATGATCAAACAAATTTAGGTGAGGCTGACACTGACAGTTTCTTTGTTTGGCATTGATTTTTCCCAAACAGAAATGCTATTAAAGTTAAGCAAAAGGCATTTTTCTCAAGTACAATTTTTAGCACTCCTGTTGATTGAATTGAAATGTCTATACTAATCAGTACAGACCTTGTTGTAAATAAACCCGAAATATTGTTCAGCTTTAGAAATTTTCTTGCCACAAAAACACTGCAAGGTGGAGAAAATAGCACTGTGCATATCTCTGGCATGCAAGTTATCCAGATTTCTCCTCCTTTTGCTCTGAACATGTAGAAACCAGCCTTGATATAAATTAACCACGTTGTGCTCTCAGTGTTTGTTTCCATCCATTGGGAGAACATGGTGGGAGTCATAAAATACCTCAAGTTAGAAGAGACCCATAAGGATCACTGAGTCCAGCTCCCACCTAACCATATGACTAAGAGCATCATCCAGACACTCCCTGAACTCTGCCATGTTAATACCATGACCACATCTCTGGGGAGCCTGTTCCAGTGCCTGATATGATCTTATTTCTGAGAGATGCCTCTGCCTGAATTAAAGTGCAAATGCGACCATACGCCAAAGTCAATAATGTGGATTTAATTGAACAATAAAATGTCAGGTGGAGAGAGAGAAAGAAATGGAAAAGAGAGAAGGGAGACAGACAGACAGATCAAGCAGAAGACAGTCAACACTGAAGGATCCAGTGGCATCCTGTTGGTC
>VXBI01008338.1:655433-668659 GCA_013397375.1 Toxostoma redivivum | reverse complement strand
TCCTTCCTGCCTGCCTGCCTTCCCTCTTCTATTTTCTTATCTCTCCTATCCCTAGAGAAGCTCGTTTAGGCCCTCCAAGCCATTTCTCTCCTCATGAGCACATTTCCCCATGCACTTCTGCACCCCGATAAATGCCTGGCTGAGTCTCAGCAGGAGCAGGGGCCAGAACTCTGGCCATGTACAGTTAATATTTACTGCCTGTCTGGCTTTCCCTTTCAGTCCTGAGCCTATTTTCTTTGTACTGAAAACCTTCCACTGTAAGGAATGTGGCACTGAGCTTATTCTTCCCACCCTTGTCTGACTAGGCTATAGATGTCTATTTTCAGTTAATATTTCATCACCAAAGAGTTTCTATAGGCTTTTGCTTTTCCTTCCATGCTTCTTGAACTCCATCCAGTTCACTTTTATTGGTACTGAAAGTACTTAAATCTGAAAGCAGTAGTCGAGATGCTATCTCATCAGTATTGTATACTGAGAGAGACATCTATCACTTCCCAGGTACATGACACGATGTCTCTGTGTTAGAAGCCCAAAAATTACATTGGATTTTTTTTGGTCACACTGCTAGATGCTATTTAATTTACTGAAGCCCATACATACAAATCTATATGTTAGTAGGCACGTATATTGTACCTACTGTATTCCCTTCAATCTCCACTTTGCAATTATAGGAAGAAAAAATACTTTTGCATGCCTTTTTTCCATTCCTTATAAATCCATGCTGTTTATTGGTTGTGGATCCATTCTCCCCTAAGTGCTTAAGATTTTTACCTTTTAATATTTTTTCCACTATATTACTGCAGACTGAAGTTAGGCTTACCAGATGGTAGATGACAGGTTCACTCTCTCTTTCTCTTTCCTTGCCATTTTAAAAGATCAGTAACCTTCTCCTCTTTCTTTTCAGACATCTTAGAGCTCACTAATTCTCCAGGAACACTAAAATATTGTCAGTATTTTGGATATATTCATTAGTTAATTCCCTTTCTTCCCCATGCTGCACATCAGAAGGATATGCTCAGTTTCACATCCTTAGTTTTCTTTCCCACAACCTTCCCTATGACATTCCTAACTACAAGGTTGCTTTTCCTAACTGGGCTTTTTTCATAAAAAATGCAATTAGTACTTTTTAAAATTTAGAATTATAGCTCATTTTTTCCCTTCTTTGTAGAATAACAAATCTCTTTTATTCCTAGCAATTCCCTTCTTCCCCTTGTAATTAAAAGATCATTTAGAATCTAAGTAGTTGCTACATTGAAAAATGGAGGCTCTATGACTTGCAATGCGCTTATGCTCTATAAATAAGGCAATTTTATATGTTTAATAACTTATCATGGGCATAAAATTAAAAAATGTGCTGAAATACAGTTCAGTAAGAGTCAAAATTCATATATTTAACAGTGAAAAATAATTTTGTTTTCAAACTCTTCCTATATTTCAACTATTTCTGGAGTAAAGTGTAAGCTCATTTCCCATTATATCCCTTTAGTTGCCATGATAAGTAACAAGAAAGAACAAAGAATTTCCTTCCTGGATTACTTTGCTAAATTCATACTTTAATCTTTTGGTAGATGATGTTTTTCAAACACACTCAGATGTCTGATTGTCAGCTTTATGTCTCAGCAAGTATTCCCAGCAATTCAGGTACAGTAAAGTATCTACCTCTAGCAAGTCTCTGTGTACTATATAACTTTTATAGTCATTATAAAAAGTAATTTATTGAAAAAACTTAAACCTTTTCCAACTCAACTGACTTTTGATTTAAAGGTGTGTGATCCTGGTTATGGTAATCAGGTGTGGTAGGTGCTTTTTTCAGAATTAGGTTTGCTGTTTATGTCACAAAGTTTAGAAGCTCTGAGAGTAACATCCTCTAAAACATAGCATGTTCAGAGAAACAGAGGTATCAGCTCATGTTTCACTGTTACAGTGCTTGGAATTGCCCATAATACAAGGTGGGAGAACTTCTCCCATTTTTAGATCACTTTTTTTTTTTCTCCTGGGTATTATTTCTCTTTGCCTTCACTGAACTACAATCCAATTCTGGCTACAGACTGCAGACTGGCTCTGGGGAAACAGCTTGTAATAAAAAGGGGGAAGTAACATTGCTACATTGGTAGGTACATTGCTTTTCTCTTTCTTTCTTTCTTTCTTTCTTTCTTTCTTTCTTTCTTTCTTTCTTTCTTTCTTTCTTTCTTTCTTTCTTTCTTTCTTTCTTTCTTTCTTTCTTTCTTTCTTTCTTTCTTTCTTTCTTTCTTTCTTTTCTTTTCTTTTCTTTTCTTTCTCTCCTTATTTCTCTTTCTCTCTCTCTCTCTCTACTTCATCTTACTTTTTCCTCACTTTTTCATTGGCTGTCTGGCTTGATAGCTTTTTTCCTGTCTTTGTCTTTCTGTCTTTTTCTTAATTACCTTTTTCTCTTTCTCTTGCTTTCTTACTTTTGGTTGGTTGGTTGGTTGCTTGCTTCATATACCATATGGTCTTGCTTCACTTTAAAAGTGTCAGGATTCTTTAATGACAGCAATGATCATGACCAACAGGAAAGCTCCTTGTAACAGTGCCTAGCTCTGATTAGCACTGTGACACTCACAATATTTTTGAGCCAAACCATTGCAACAGGATTTGAACTTGCTTTCCATCCAGAGAGGAGAATGCTGCCAGCTATGGTCCCAGCACTTCACTGACTGTGTGGGCAGAGGCCTGCTGGTGCAAGCTAAAGGAGTCTACTTCAATGCATCCTCAAGGACCAGGGAAGAAAAATCAGGGAAGCATCAGCAGGTGAGGTATGGACCCTGCCGAGCTCCTGAGAGGTCCAGCTGCTGAGCCCTGACATTTGGGACAGCCTAGGTGTTGCTCAGTTATTTCTTTATTCAAACCCAGGCATAGCACACCCACTGAAGAGCTGAACCAAATACCAAGATGGGGTAAAGATAGAGGCCATATGCTATCCATGGAGAAAAAACCCCATACAATTCAGTTTTGTGAGGAACTTTGTCTTTCAAAGTAATTTGCAACATAGCCTCAGTTGCCAAGAACAGTCCAGGTACCACTAAGCTTACACACAACTTCCTTTCTGAGGGTAAGATCGAGTGACCAGAGAATACTTGAGGGCTGACAAAAGCTTTTAGCATCCTTAGTCCTGTCTTAGGCTGTCACAGAGACTTACCAGTGCTTCCTTTGCAGAGTAATTTGATTATTCCAGGAGAGGACTCCTGCTGGCAAGGAATTCCATGCACCACCAAGGTGACAGTTAGTTGTGCAAAGGCACGTTTGCATGGAGATCTGAACATATTTCAAACTGATTTACTTCACAATTGTCCCATTTCTCTCGCTGGTGAGCTGCTTGGACAACAGTTAGATTTATTTGAGTTTAAATGGACATGAAAACAAGTGGCAAGGCTGGAGACAAGACTGGGTAGATCTGATCTACAAAGCACGTAAGATTACTTCTGGGAACTTGTGAGCTGAGGCACTGTCAGGGAAAGGGCATGGAGTCTTTTCACATCCCTGTGCACACCTACACATAACATCAGACCTTGTTAGCACAGGAAAGAAGCCCACCATTAATGTAGTGGCTGGTTCCCTACTTCTTGTCTGTAATCCTGAATTAAAGAGCTTAGTGAAGAATGGCATGCAGTTTTTCTAAGAGGTCGGTTCACTGAGGGTCAACCTTATACCAGTCTGACTGGCCATCAGACTCAGAGAGGTGTGTGCTTGAACAGCTTGAACAGAGGTTCCCTGAGACACATTTTTTAGACTACCAAACAGGTCATGGGATATTCTCTGCCTCCCTCTCTTAATTTGGCTATAGGAAATTCTGCAGGAATTATCCAGTGTAACAGCTGAAGCTCATGTATGGGATGAATCTGGACCCAAGTGCTTACACATTTACAAGATTTGGGCACCATTTTTGGCGATAAACTCAGAGTCATTCCATCAGCATGAGACCAGGCACAGTGAGAAGCATGGACCCTGCAACACATTGTTATCATATTCATGCTGTTGATTCTGATTCTCTGATAAAGTTAATTGACTGAGTCAGGGCAAATTTGCTCCACACCTGCTCTGGACAGAGCAAGCTCAACCAGCTCTCATCAATCACTCCCACCAGGAAATTGGCACAAACAGTGCTTGTTCAGCTGGTGCCAGTGCTGAACTTGATGGCACTGGTACAATCTCAGGGTGTAAGACTGTGGGATGTGCAAATGACCCTGAGGGAACCACACCAGAATCTTACACTATACCACTTTATTTTTCACCCTTAAGTACATTTTCTGAGCCTTTCTAGTAAACTTCTAGTAAACTCTCAATATCATTCAGTTAAAGTTCTGGCAGCATTTCCTTCTCATGAAGTGTAATATTTTGCATTTGCGATCTGTCCATTATCTAATTGGTTCTAGGATGGACCAAGGGTGTCCGTGTTCAACATCCTTATCTGGGAGCCTTTAGCAGGAGACATGGCTGCACTTTGCTGTGTGGGTAGGGCATACCACCCAGGAGTCCAAGAAATTGTGCCTTGTATTTGCTGGATTCATTCATCAAGAGCTTCACCCCAGAGAGGGCTTGTTTAGAAAGAGCTGTTAGACACATCACACCTGCCTCATCCTTTGTTTTTTGATTATTTCTAAGCTTTTTAACCTGTTTTGCATTGCCTTCCTCTCTGTACACAAAGCACTCCATCCAAAATCCACACCTCTTCCCAAAGGGAGTATGTCTCTAAAGGCTCTGGCACAAGCCTGTGGTTATCTGTGGCTGTCCTGCACAGTGGTTCCCAGTGCATGGAATGAGAAGCAGTTGGACATAAACCCTGAGAAGAGCGGAGTTCTGCCAGCCCCCTGCAACATGGTTATAACATGGATTTTGGCAGCTTCAGCAAACCCAGGATCTTAGGTCAGGCAGAAAACTGGTTAAGAGCTAAAACTCTTCCCAAGGCAGCTGCAGAAGGTTGAACTCTGTATTTGCAGACAGTAGGTGGCAGGAGAAAGGGAAGCCGACAGCACCAAACCTTATAAATCATGTCTGCTTTTGAAACCCTTAAGTGTGTTAGTGGCTTTTTGTCAGCAGAGAGAGTCTGACTAGGACCCTTCCTTTGGAGACAAGTCAGAACTGAGCAGAGGAGGGATGTGCATTGAGCTCAAAGATAATTTGACAAGAAGAGCAGCAGCAGCAGCAATAGCAGCTGCAAAAATCCTTAAGCCCTAAATGGGCAACTAGTTAGCAGGAGGCAAATAGACTGTAAAGTAAAATATATTGTATGGATAAAAGCATTTAAACATTTGAACCCTTTCAGTTTTGTTTACAGGCTGTAGCTACAGACCCTCATCCTATATGAAATGTGAGTTTGCTAAATAACTCTCCAGGAAGTTTGGGACCAGGAGCTTCTACCAGGATCAGGTGGCATTCAAGGGGTTATTGTGATTTGCACTCTGAACTTGCTTGTGTGCCCAGAAGTCAAATGAGAAATTAAGGAGTACATTTAAGATTTGAGACTGGATGCTGACAAACAAACGTGGGCATGGGCAGAAACAATGCTATCAGCCCTCCTGTCCTCACCCCAACTTTCATGGGCACAGTGGTGGTGTGCTTCTCTCTGAGCTGGGCTCTGAAGACTCTCATGCTGGAGTTCAGCTGTCCCAGTGAATTTAATTCCTCGAACATCTGGTCTCCGTCTGCTACAGGAAAGATGGTGGGCCAGATGGGAAATCCTAGTGGCTGCAGACTGCCTGGGGGGCACCTACTACATCGTTCTCAAAGATGACTTGAAAATGATAGATCACAGAACTTAAAGAGCTTTCACATAAAAGGGCTAATATTACTATAAATAAAATGCCTTTTGGATTTTTTTCCCCAATTATTTTGTAAGGGAAAGATGTTAATATATATAAGACTCAAGAGATATGTTCACTAGACATTTAGCAGACCAACCATGCTTCCAGAAAAGGAAAATAAAAGGCAGGCATTGAGCCTGAGCACTGCACACAGTGTAGTTGTCAGCACATACCCTGCTTCTGCTGTCAACTATTCCAGACAGCCACTTCCAAACCAGTTTGGGAAGAAACAACCTTGAGGGGTGGGCCCATGTGAACCTCATGAAGTTCAACAAGGTCAAATGCAAGTTTTTGCACCTGGGTCAGGACAATCTGGAATATCAGTGCAGGCTGAGGAATGAAGGGTTTGAGAACCACCCTGTGGAAAAGGACTTGGGGATCCTGGTGGTCAGGACTCAAAAAAAGAGCACTTGCAGCCCAAGAAATCAGCTATAGCCTGGGCTGTATCACAAGATGTGTGTCCAGCAGGTTGGAAGTTCAAGAAGGTCGATTTAGATTGGACGTAAGGAAGAATTTCTGTGAAGAGTGTGATGAGACATTGGCACAGGTTTCCCAGAGCTTTTGTGGATGCCTCTGGAAATGTTTAAGGCCAGATTCAATGAGTTTTTGAGCAATCTGATCCAGTGAAAGACGTTCCTGTCCAATGCAGAGAGGGTTGGATTAGTTGATCTTTAGAGGTCTCTTCTGACCCAAATTGATCTGTAGTTCTAAGGATCTGAAAGTAGTTCCTGCCAGTTCATGCCCAAAGGGTAGTATGGCCTGAAAACAGGTTTGGCTCCTTTCATGCTGGATAGTCATCTCAGACCATCCTGGAAGGCTTTGTGTTTCCAGATGCCAAACCTGTCAGCATGCTCTGTTTTTTCCTTAATGTGATGGTGCACACAGTGTGTGCTGTGCGTGGTGCCTATAGAGAATCTCTCATGTTATTTTTGTAAACCAGCAAAAGAAACACAAAGTAGCAATTACATCTTAGGGCTACCAGGAGCTGGAGGAGACAGAGGCCAAGTGCTCAGGGCTGTGGGTGAAGACATTCTGTTGGAGGTGAGTTTGTCCTTAGCAGTGTGAATGTCCATCAGTCTGTGCCACTTTGTCTGGGGGTCTAGGGACTCCCACTGCCTTTGCTTAGGAGTGCAGATAGAGCCTAAAAGCTTGAACCTTCATCACTGGGATAATCTCAGCTGACAAGGGAAGGTTGCACAACTTCTTCAAGATATGAAATGATGAAGGATACTTTGTTCTACTGAACTGGACAAACTGTGTAGAGGATCAGCAAACTTAGGGGCAAACAGAGACTCAATGTAACTGGTTTCAGCTCTTGGATTTTAATTTTTTTTTTACCTTTCCAATCAGTGATAATCAGAGACTGACCATGCATCACTTACTGCTATTGCTAGGAAGGATCTGGCAGCTTCTACTTTGGGATTATAGAAATTGTTCTTTTAACTCCAAATCAGTGATGCTGCAGTTTGAATACAAACCTGACTGAGGTTCAGTAGTTAATAGAAATGCAGTGTAACAAAGTCTAGTGCTAGATCATGTTTATGTTATGCTGTCAGAAAAACAGAAATCAATCCAATATCAAATAGAAGGTGGACAACAGCTGCCAGAACTGCTGCTGGAATGAAACCCTGGAAGAAAAAAGAAAGGGTATTAGCATAGGGTACTCAGAACAGTTTATTTACAGAAATTATTGTCAGTTGAAGGAAGAGACCAGAACAGGAAGGATTTTATTTCACAATATTCACAATATTTAATTCACAATTTCACAGGGTTTTATTTTAGCCTGTATTGTGATGCTTAAGCAGTTACAGAAAAAGGTTTATCAAAAATAGAACAAAAAACCTCAGAAGAAATAATCTTGGAACTGGAAAATCCAGGAGAAAGATGAGAGGGATGTTTTAATGGCTGTCAAGAAATTGTGAGTGTTCAAACAGTTAAGGAATTTCCACAAAACATACAGAGACTAATTAAAGCAAAAGGACATAAAGACTATCCCCACAGATGACACAGCTGGTGCAGAGATTTATCCCTTTAGATCAAATTTGACACGGATTATTTGCTGAAGTGTTTGAGAAACCTTCCTGTTCTCACATCACTGAGACATCCTTGCTACAACTAAACAGGAGATTTTGCTGTTTCAGGTAATTCTTGCTGGTTTGTCTGGAACAGCAGGCACATTTTAGAGTCTCAGTCTCAGCTATGTGGACACAGCTTTATCAAGTTGCAGTAAGGTGCAGATTTAGGTGAGCACTCTTCTTCAGTCCATTTGTTATAAACTATCACTCAAATAATAAATACCTATTGGTGCAAAAGGACTATAGAGTCCTTTTATTAATACGTTTAGTATTTCTATTACAAAATAGTGCAAATGAAACAGGGTTAATGCAACCTTAGATTTTTCTTGTAAGAGCAACACAGAAAAATCTGCTATAAACTGAGAGAGACTGATACTTAAAAAAATAAAATAGGGAGATAAGGCAAAACCAGAATGCCCTAGAAGCTGCCACCACTTGATAAAAACAGTCTGTGTATATGTGAGGATATTGGTTGTGTCATGAGAGGTAGCCTGGTGGTCATAGGAGGTTGTAAATCCAGATGGACATGTGCTCTGCCAAGAGGAGAGCAGACAAGAGGCATTAAGTCAATTGTTTTGCACAAGACATTTTCAGGCAATGACCAGCAGGTAGAGTTGACTGAGTCCCAAAATACTACACAGTCAGGAAAAGGCTGTGTCAGGGTAGACTCAGAGTTTGAAATGACAAATATGCAACTCTAATTCAGCATGGATTCTGTTAATTAATAGTCCATTTGCAAGTATTTGAAGGTCTTTGCTGTGTTAACCATAGGAAAATGATGAAGATGTTGATGGTGTGTGCTGTCTAAGGGAAGGTGTGGGGAAGTGTGTTGTAGATGGTGCTGGCACATGTCTTTTGGAAACAACTGTTGGGTTGTGCTCTCATAGTGCCGTACCGATCCGCTCATGCACAGGCAACGCGTGGAACAGACCTCTGTTGGGCTCCTTGGCTCCTAATGAGTCTAAACAACAGCTGTTCTCTCCTTCTTCGGGCCAAAGTCAAATGCTGAAGCATAAAACATGTGGCTTACAGTACCATGGAGGGAGTGTGCAATTCATCCTCCTGTAGCTGTGGCAGGCATTGCACTTGTGTGAGCAGCATTTACATGCATATGACAGTCTTGGGGAGGGCAGCAGAGTCACAAACAGCAGATTACAGTTAAAAAGCCCAAAGGAACCACTGCAAGCATTTAATTGGACCTCCTGTGCAATGCATAAGACTGCAGTGAATTTATTTAAGTACATCTTGTCTGTGGAAAAGAAAATCCTAATGTTTTGATTTCTTTGTTAATACAGGCTAACCTTAGAGAAATTTCTCCAATGATAGCTATTCTCACTTTTAAAAACATGTAACTTTCTCTTGGTTTGAACCTGGTTAGTTTCAACTCCTTAGCATTGCACTATTGCACCTCTCTTGGCCAGACTGAAGATCATTCTTACTAATGTTAATTGAGTTGTCAAATTCCCTCTTGTTAAAGTCAAACACTTCAGTTTATCATAATAAAACACACCTCAGGGAGTCTTCCGGTTAGTTGCTGAACTCCTTCTGTATTGCTGGCTGCCTTTTTGAGGAGGAGCAGCAAAACTGGACCCTGTGCTCCAACTGCACTCCTTCAGGGTATCACTATTTGACTGGCTGTTTGAATGCTGAGCCTGAACACCAGGCTCTTCTCCTCTGCCTGATATTCCTTGTTTATGTATTCAAAGATTACAGTAGACCCTAAATTGCACTTGGAACAGTGTTCAGCTCTCTGGCCATTTTTTCCCTTAATAAAATCATCCCTCTTTATCAAGCTGACAGAGTTACAATCAACTCAGCAGTTTTGTTTAAGATGATGTGGGCAGAATATTATTGTGGTTTTAATAATCTTGAACTTTTCCAGTATTTTACAAACTATAGAATAGAGTAAGCTTCTTTGCCAATTCTTCTGAAATTCTTGTACACAAAATGTCTTGCAACGTAACCCTCATCTACATTGTATCAGGAAATTCATATTCATTTAAATACACCTGCTATAACTACAAGGATTTTCATGTGCATTTTAAATATGCTACAAGTTATATTTAAATATGAATTGCAGACCAGAGAACTGGTGCTCAGCTGCTGGCAGACTTTAAAAGGAGAAAACACTATTATCATAATTTAATCTATGTTGGTCTATGAGGATTCTAAAACAATTTCAGTTCAAGAAGCAAAAAGAAGCAGCCTGACACTTATTTCTGAAGCTGTACCCTTTGGTCTATCATTTGCGTGACTTAGATTGCAGATTTCCTTTGTTGTATTAGAAATATATAATTTCTGAGTAATCTGAACCAACTTTTCAAGCTTAGATTTTCACTTAATTAAGAGATTTCAGCTTCTGAGAAGGTATCCGAGTAACTGAAGAATTTCAGCAAAGTCTAATTATCCTCACCATTAACATTTTACACAAATTCTAAATGCACTATATTCAGTGTTTCTTGCTAGCTATTGAAACTTGCCAATCAGACAAAGGTTGAGGTTGGAAGTGACCTCTGAAAGTCATCAGGTCCAAACCCCCTGCTCAGGTAGGGTCTGTTATAGGTTTCCTAGGACCATTTCCAGTTGCCTTCTGAGTAGCCTCACAGGTGGAGACTCCACAACCCCTCTGGGCAAATTATTTCAATCTTTGACCAGCCTCACAGTTAAAAAGATGTGTGAGCTTTCTTTGTGTTTAGATGGAATTTCATGTTTCCAATTTATAACCATTGCCTCCTGCTCTGTCTGTGGCTGTTGCTGAAATGAGTCTGGCTCCCTCATCTTTGTTTATTTTTTTTCATCAGCTATTTAAAAATGTTGATAAGATCCCCCTGAGCCTTCTCTTCTCCAGACTGACAGTCCTAGCTCCTTCAGCCTCTCCTCATACAAGAGATGCTCTAGACCCTCCATCATCTTTGTTGGCCCTGCACTGGATTCACTCAAGAGAGTTCATTTCTCTTTTATATTGGGAAGCTTAGATCTGGACAGATTGCTACATGTGTCACACCAGTGTTCAGCGGAGGAGAAAGATCAACCCCTCAACCTACTACCAACATTTTTCCTAATGTAGTCCAGGATAGTTTTGGCTTTTTTTTCTTTTTTCTTAACTGGTGACTCATACTCAGTTTGCTGTCCAAGGACCCCAAGATCCCTCTTTACAGAGTTTACTTTCCTGATGGTTGTCCCTGGGGTTATTCCTTTCTAGGGACAAGAATTTGTGTTTCTCCATGTTGAACTTCAATAATTTCCTTTCTGCCCAATTTTCCAGCCTGTCCATGTCCCTCTGAATGGTAAAACTCTCACAGGTTTTCGTCATTTGTGAACCTGATGACTTCACTGTCTTCCAGTGTCTAGGTCAGTGGTGAGGCTAAACAGTACTGGCACCAGTGTGGTGTATCCTGTGGTATACCACTAATAATTTGACCACAAATGAAATTTATGCTGCCAAACATAACTCTCTGGCACCGGTTATTTAATCAATTTCCAATTCATCTCACTTTCCACTTTCCTAACTTTTAGTTTACCAGTTGATAATGATATGATGATGACAATGAAACAGTGTCAAAAGCTTTACTAAAATTAAGGTAGATAACAGCAACTTCTCTTCCCTCTTCCATCAACCAGCTGTCTCATTATGGAAGGCCATCACACTGGTTAAACATGATTTCCCCTTCATAATTCTATGCTTATAACTTCCAATTACTTTTTTCTTTGAAAAGGGTTTCCAGGCAGATTTTCACATTTTCTCAGTGACCGCAGTGAGGTTGACCAGCCTGTATTTCCCCAGCTCTTTGTTCTTGCCCTCTTTGAAGGAAGATAAGAGTGACACTTTCTTTCTTCCATTCTTCAGGAACTTCACCTACATGACAAGACCTTGCAAAGATAATCAAGAGTGACTTTGTGATGAAATCAGCCAGTTCTTGCAGGACTCATTGTGTATGTTTAATTTGTTTAAGTGTTCCCTAACCTATTCCTCCTCCACCAAGAGTGAGTCTTCCTTGTTCCAGCTTTTCTCTCCTGTTGAACAGGCCTGGGGTTCCTGAAGACTTTGTTCCTTTGGGGAGGCTGAAACAGCCCCTTCTGTGTGTTCACTGACATGAGGCTACCTGCTTCATTCAGAAATAGACTCACATTTTTCTCATTCAACCTTTTATTACTGTAACACAATGGCAGGGCATTTTCTGATTGCCTTGACATCCCTTTGGAAGGCCAACTTTAAGGGAGCTTTGGCTTTCCTAACATCATCCCTACATGTCAGGCAACACTTATGTATTTGTCCTTTGTAGTCAGTCCTAGATTCCACCTCTCATATACTGCCTTTATGCTCTGGAGCTCTGTCATACATTCCCTGTTTAGCCAAGCCTGTATCCTAATACATCTATCTTTTTTTTTCCTCCTGAGTATTGGTGTAAAGCTCTGTTCTCAGAGGATGCTGTCCTTAGAGACCTGCTACCTTTCTGAGTTACTTTAGCCTTCAGAGCTGCCTCCCACAGGATCCTACCTGTAAGATATCTGAATAAATTGAAGTCTGCTCTTCTGAAAAGCAGGCTTTATTCTGCAAGTCATCTTCCCCAATGAGTGTGAATTCCTATGGGGTTTTACCAAATTTACGTTCACTTAGAATACAAGGGGAATGAAAGACCAAGATTCAGTAATTGCTCAAGGAAGTAATTTTGGGTTTTGGGTCACAGACATATATTTTATGTTTATGCCAAAGTAGAAATTCTTTAAAATCAACTTAAGACAGATAATAAAATGTCTTTTGCAAAGGATGGACAGAAAAGATCCATTTTGTCATCCGTGATGTTTTAGACAGAAAAGTGATCCTTCGTTCTTCTTCTCACTGAGGCCACTGCATGGAACATAGCTTCTTGCATTGAATGTCTAGCATCTCTTGGCAGGTGGCAATGACTCTCAGTAAGCAGTGTGGGTAGGTCACCCTACTTTGGATAGAGAAGAGTTTGGGCATATTGATCGAAACTAGACTATTCCATTTGCTTTCGGGGTCATCAAATGGCCATGATTTATATTGTTTACTGTCTCAAATACTGCACATCTGACAGTAGTAAAATTTATTTTTGCAAAGGTCTGTGTTTTTGTTGTTGTTATTATTGTTATTATTATTATTATTATCTGTGTAAGTCTTTAAAGTAAGTGTTTAAGTGAGATTTTCCAATGTCTTTTAGATTAAATAGAGGCCTTTCCACATATTTTCTTGCGTTCTGCACTGGTGATCATGGTATGAACTCCTTGTAGGGCTAAATTCCATTCATAATTGTAGAGAAGAGAAAAGAGAATGGGACTGGAAAAATAAAAGTTTTGCAGGTTGTTTTTA
>VXBI01008338.1:598300-655369 GCA_013397375.1 Toxostoma redivivum | reverse complement strand
TTTTTTTTTTTTTTAAGTGAATTGCAAAAGCTCTTCTTAGGTCATTCTAAACCTAAGCTTGCAAAATAGTGAGGTGCAGTTGTCTGTAGTGTTACTTCAGATCAGATGAACATGAAGAAAAATTTGCAGTAACTGAAGGTACTGTGTTTTGCTTGTTTATTAGAACAGTGCCAGGACACTTGAACTGCAATGGCCTGTGCTATATATGTGGTATGAATAAACGACATGTCTCTCTTAAAAATCTTGCCATCTCACTCATTTTAAAAGCACTGAAATTATTTAAGATATAAATTATTTGTATTAAAATATTAGAAGCTTAAAAAAATTACAAGAAATAGATACTGACTAAATAGGGACCATTCCTGTGCCTCAGAGAGCTATGAATTTATAACCACATATAAACAATTACAAAGCGCACTATGCTTTAAAGAAATACCCCAAAAGGGTAAAAGGTTCTATTAAACTGGCAAAAATCAATAAAATGAAAAATGAATTAAACCTTACTCTGACCTTATTGTTTTGAAAACTAGAGGTTTCTGGAATTTGCAGGTTTAATTTTTCTATCTTTTATTTCCTTTTTTGGAAATGAACAGTTGACAGTCTGCTTTATATGCAGCATGCATAGCACATAAATAGCATTCAAATTAAATTCTACACCAGCTGTACATACCCCATACATGTGGTTTGCGAATGTTGCTGACTGCAAATGGTGCATATTTTGATTTTCAGTTGATATCTAAAACTGTGAATTATCTTCTGAATATGTAGTGTTTTGCTTTCAATCCTTAGATTACATTTATATCAAAGCAAAATAAATACAACTGTCTGATAATCACAACCTGGTTTTCTTCAACTAAGGTAAAGATTAGTTCCTGGCAAAGTGACCCCAAGTCTTCTTCAAGGTAAGAGTCCCATTTTGGGTGTGAAAGGTAAGTTTGAAATGAAAAGTAGCCACAGAGGAGAAAACCCAGCATGCTCCTACATGCTGCAGCCTGTTAACCTGAAGTCTCTTGAATAAGGGACTGCTTTTACTGCTGTCAAGTCCCATTGTGCCTTTAATGTAGTAAGGTTTGGTACTCAGCTATTAGCTCTTTCAGGCATGTTCACACTGCTTGACATTTATATAACACTGACTCCCAGAAACATGTTCCAGCATCCACTGGGCCCAGTATAAAACCTGTGAGGATTTTTTTGGATGTGGCCTGTGTCTGGTTCTTCCAATATCCTGGTCAGGAATATGGCAGGGAGCCATCAGAGGGAGGAGAAGTAGCCAGATGGCACCAGTACACTGTTGCTTTGGCATTTTTTTCTGGCCAGCAGACTGGCGTGATCTCCAAGGAGGATTTTTGTTTGTTTGTTCATTTGTTTTGTATCTTTTATTTCAGGTAGCCTGTGGACCTGAGTTAAACTCACTGGTAGCTTGATCACCTCACAGATTTTTCACCTTTTATTTTCTCTTTTTATTCACTGTACACAGTGTTGGGCGAAATTTACTTTGTATACTAAAATCTTGCCCTGATTTCATATTCATCTTTCATACAAAAGCCTTGTTGGCTCTAAGGAGTGCCATATGCTTGAAAGACATGCAACACTGATATTTTTTTTCTACCAGCATGTCTATGAACATTGTAAAAATTCAAGACGAACCTCAAAGGGAGCTAAGTTGTATATAGATATTTATGTCCATACACCTCTGAGGAAGATAAGACTTATATAGATATTTATCCCCACAGCAAAGACTTTATTTTAAATCCTGTCTGAGTTTGAAAATACCCTCTTTCACTGGCTGTATCTCACATGTTGGCATCTTCCTGAACAAGTTGAAGGGGTTGAGGGGAATCTATGGGTGCTCTCTCCTGAGAGTGGATGTAGATGTAGGATTTGTCTCCTCATCCTCTGATCTGGCCAGATATGAGCCATTTCTGGTCTATATAACTGTGTTAGCATTGCTCTGTGCTCAAGTCAGTAAGGCCTGGTGACAGGCTGTGTATATTACCGGTTTGTGTCTAAACAGCTCCCAGACTGGAGCTGGCTTGGGTCCAGCCTTTTGAGAGCACCACTAAGCCGCCTGCCTGTATCTGCACCTGTCCACGTGGATGCCTTATAAATTGTATACAATGCAGAATAACTCGCTGTTTATAAATGACATATTGTGACACCTCCTCCTTGAAACACATTTTTCCTCCACCTAAGCCTTTCAGCAATAATCCAACACAGAAACAACGTGGCTAAGAGAATAAGTGCGTCGCTGGGAGTTACCACTTCTCCTTTGTGTTTGAACCCTGTGATCTGCCTAATTGAGAGATTGATCTTGATTAGTTGTGAGCACCCACGGTTCCTTCTGATGGGAGCATATGGTATTGTACTGTATGTGCTTTGAGCCAGGAAACAGATCTCTCACTACCCCCTTTACACATAGGGCTGACATTACTATGAAGACAGGCAGCAGTAGTATAATGCCTTCCAGCAACTGTGAAAACTGTCTGTGTGATTCAGATGCTTTTCTGCTTACTGATAATTGAGTTCTAATAGTACCTTAAAGAGTAGTTTGTCAACCTCCCCAAAACAAACACTCTTGGGTCATCTGTCTACTTGCACCCTTACAGGTGATGATGTTCCTTCTGGTTTAAGCATATCAATGGTGAATGAGTGACTTCAATAAAAAATGTAACTGTCAAAACATTCAACTAAAGCTGCTTTAGGCAAATATCTTTTCAACACTTCAGTCACTGGTTCTTAAATACTCTGTTCAGACTTAGGTGGTTGATACTACACCCATTTTTGATGACTGATTTTTGTAGGAGACAGCAGCAGCAGCAGCTTGGTTGTTCTATAGGATGAAGAAGATAGGAAGCAGCTGCATTCGTGGTCTGCAGATGTTCAAGACAACACCAGTCAGGAAACTGCTAACTACCTTTAATTGATCAGCTCACCAAAGTGGGGAAGTGAGCATTCACATCTGTGGCCCATTCTTATAACATGTTTCCTGCTCACTAATTCTTGCTACTGTCTGGAAGCTTTCCAGGCTGCTGCTAGTGAACAGAAGACAATTCTTTCATAAAGAAGCAGGCATTTACAGCTCTTGAAGGACTTTAAAGAACTAAGCAGAGATGTTTTCTGTTATAATAACTAGTTAAAGTGAATATACTGTACTTAGAGAGGATTTTAAATTGATTTTAAAGTTTGCTACTTCTGTAGGACCACTTAATCCTCGGTGCTTCACTTGGCTGTAAAAATCAAGTGGGGTTAAAAGTCTTGCAAAAATTGAAATTAGATTATGTAACAGACCACTATAAGTCACAGGCAAGAAGAAGGAAAGGAAGTCATGTTTATTCTGCAGGACCAAATGCAAACGATCTTTCTCCATCTCTTTATTCAGCAATGAAGCTGTGAATGCTTTCCTAAAAATCATATAGTTCTATGCACACCTATGCCTCCAGGTAGCAGAGAGAGGAGCCCTGACTTGGAAAAGTAAGCTTGGTTTCAGATGCTACTCCCTCTGTGGGGCTTCCGTGGGTCCCATTCAGATTCAAATCTTCTGTGTCTCTCTTTACTCCCAGGACTTCCTAATCCTTAGCTCTACCAGGGAGGAGCTTCCTTCCTCTCAGCAGCACAGGGCCGCCTCTGCCTTGGAAATGCTAATGTCTCCTGGACATGGCTGGCAGTGATTAGAACCATCCCATCACTCAAATGGAGATTGACTAATCCCCAAACAGATTGTTAGTCCATGGCTCAGGCTGAGTAAGGTTAAAATCCCAGACTCATCCCATATTCTGCATCTCTAAGATTCTATAAGCCCTCAGAGTTTGGGAGAGATACATATGAAACCTGACTGCCTTTGGGGTGATAATGTGGCTGCTCCTAACCTTGATACTGACAGTTTCCATGATAATTTTGGTGACAGTCATTTTAGAAAGGTGAAGATGAATTTAGAAATCAGAGTCTATTCTGTGAATCTGAAATAGTAATAATAGGTAACAGATTGTTGAACTACTCATAATTGGATATTGCTGAGACTAGGAACTTAACTAGGACTGGATATTTATAGAATATTATCCAGACTTATAAATAGTAAAACCCCTAAAATTTGTTGTGAAGTTGATTCTTTTTCTTGGAGAATTTTTGTCACTTGGTGAAGATAAACTTTGTTTCTTTGTATTGAATGACATCTGGAAACAAAGTTTTATCCATATCTGAAATTTAGCAGCCTTGCATGACCTCTGGCCAATGTAACTGTGTAAAAGCACATTGACTGGAAAAAGTTTACTGTTGTGTTATTCCAATATGTTAATTTCCTTTATCTGGATGTCAATATAATGAATCAAGATACATGTGAAAAAAGATTTCCTAAGTTAGGCAAAGCAAAATGGTGTAATGTATGATGAAAAGTAAAAACCTTAGTTATTTATCTCAAGTATGGATATTTTTAAGTTTGGAGCACAAGTTTCTATATAATTTTGAATTACCAGAAAGAGAGGAAATACTGTATTGCTTGTTTTCTATCAGAAGTGTAGAGGGTATGAAACTAGAACAAGAAAAGGGAGAAGAAATACTTCTTTCTGCAAAAATGTGTAACTGCTAAACATGAACCACTGGTCTAAAGTGTCACCTGAGAGGAGCTAATGAGAAACTGCTGGAACTACCTGTCCCAGCCTGAGGATAAGTATTCTGCTGGGGCTCCAGATTAGGTATGGAGAATTCTCTGAGGGGTAGAGCTGACTTGCCACTGCACATACAGCTGATGCAGTGTGGGAGCTCAAGCCAATTTGACATGCAAAGGCAAACAGAAGGAAGTGGGAAAAAACCACATCTTTTGGCAAAAGCTCGACTAAGCCATGCCTTTGCTACTGCTGAAAAACAGTCCAGGACAGGCTTCTGGCAGTGAAGCCACACAGCATGATACATTCACTTCCACATGCCTGAATTCTTGTTCCCCTTGAAACAGGGGATGGCTATATCCAACCCACCACCTGGGCATGCATCCTGGCAAGTGCTGTGCTCTGAACCATACCCAGGCAGTGCAGGCTGCTGCTGCTGCTGGGCACAGACCAAAACTGCACCAAGGAACATGCTGACACAGTATCTGATCGTGGGCTTGAGCCTTTGCTTTATTTGTGCAGTATAGAGTCTGCCTGAAAGAACATCATGGAGATCTTAAGCATGTGTCCCTTAAGCAGGTTCTCCTCAAGTGTTAATATTCTGCCCATCGACCTCACACTTTATGTGTCTCCTCAACTTCTCGTTGGTCTTTAAACCAAAATAAATTCTCCTGGGGACATTTTGAGGGGCAATTGTAATCCACAATGTGGAAGTGGGGCATTGGACGAATACCACAGCTACTGCTCCATGCATTATTCAGTCTCTAAGGATTCATTGAGCTTTTTGCCTGGGAGCCTCCAATTTTGCAGTTCAAGGTCTAAGGCTGCTTCTGTCTATATATATAAATAGGTTGTATATGTGATCGATTGACTGGCTGGCTGTTTGACTGACCAACTGTGTCTGTTCACAGCAAGAGGAGATTTTGGTATCCAGGGTGCTACTTGATCCTGTCTGTCACTTATGCCACTTTGCTGAAAATATAGGATAAATGCTGCAGAATTTGCCCAGCTGATCATGTAACAATGACATGTACTGAGAAACATCTTAGATATTCTGAATCTTCTGCATATTTCAATATTCTAAATGATCTTGTGTTAGGGTAATTATTCATTCTTTTGTTAATACTGATGAATACTGTAAGTATTTCCCATGCATATGCTAAGTGATGTTCATGACAAAATGTCTTTTCCTTGAATGCAGTGTGTACAAAATGTGTCTAAATGCACTTCCATGGTAAATTGCACACATTGAGGAGTAAGTTTTTTGCAGCATTTAACATCCTTGTCGTGTGAGGTTATTTTCTCCCTCTGAAAGCAGAGGAGTTTACATGTGTGATCTCCCTTCTGAACAGTTGCTCCTCATTATTTCTTAGTTTAACTTTGGACATACCCAGTTTGACTGCCCACTGCCTGCAGCTGCATAATCCCATTGGATATTCTGGTTTTAGAGCTCTGAGTTGGAGGGTTGATCTATAAATCTGGTCAAGAAATCTCCAGAAGGTCAGTGTGGAATATATAGCAACAGTGAAATGTTCTGCCTTTGTTTCATTATTAGTAGATGGCCTGATTCTGCACTTTCAGTGAGATAAATTCGGCATTGACATAATTCAGAAACAGTTCAGTTTTTATGGACTGATGATAAAGTTGGACTGATACCAATGTCAGGCTGGCATAACAGGTTTAAAGATGGACATAAGAGGCATAAGCCAAGAGTTATATACTAGTTTTTGATTTCCCCATAATGTGATCCCCCTCTGCCCTTGTTCCGAGTCAACTATAATCCACCTAACTGAATTAGCCAGAGACTATATATTATCTCACATCTCTGGCTTGGTAGATGGAGTTGAGTGTTGTGTCATCAATAGTCACAAGGTTTGGCATTGCCTTGGAGAGCAGAGGGCAAAAAATGTCCTTCTTCTTTGTGCCTGCATGGCACCACCCCTGTGGCATTGGGCTACTTTGACAGAGAGTGGTTCTGTGCAGTCACTAAAAATAGTCAGGAAGGTTAAAAAGAAGGAAGAGTGGGCAAAAGCATTTAATGTGTGATAAAGTGATTTTATAACTGATTTTATTACTTATAGTTCAAACATTATTTTCACTAGCCTTTGTCGGGTGTAAATGAAGATGAAAGAAGTTGGACAGGAGGAGACTCAAGTACTGCAGGATGCTTCAGGAATCACATCTTTAAGGGTTATTAAACACAATTTGTTTTTGTCAGATTTCAATTTGTCTGTGTTTTAGCAAATCCTAGAAACTTGAGCTCTGACATTTTGTATATCCCTATTAATTATTCATTCCTGAGAATCTGTACTTGTTTGACCTTAAGAGTTATTGCATGTTTACATTGAAGAAGACTCAGTAAGACTTGTCATACATCGTCCTTCACAAGAAAAAAAAAAATCTGAGTCTTTCTCCCTGGGTAAATGAGGAAATAAAACAACCTGGGCTGGGTCAATGGTTTTAATACTGGTGGGAAACTCTTAACATGCTGCAGAGGCAGCATCTAAGGAATCTGCTGAGATAGCTGGATCTGCAGTTCTAGGTTAAACTTAGGGATACAGGACTGCACTTCATCAATGCTATGTGAGATGAGCTGACCCTTGTGCAGAGTGCCACCAGAGGACTCATGCATCACTTATGTCTGACAAAGTGTCCTAAGTGGAACTTCGGTATTTTGTGAGGGTAATATGGATATTCTTCACAGGAACTTGGTTTTAACCACAATGGGTAAGGTTTATACAATCGTTGTCTCAATAAAAATGAAGTGTAGACCAAGAGAAACTTCCACTGAAATCAACATGATATTGAATGTGTTGCAAAAGTCCCATTGACTTCAGCAGTTCGAGAGCATAACCGGCTGCAGATACTTGGTTAAAACAAGCTTTTGCTTTAAGATCTCACCTCCATGAAGGATTTCATTGAAACAATTTGCTTTCAGTGATGTCAGTGGTTTTTGCACAGGCTGTGTGGAAGTCTGGACTTCCCAGGAACTGAATATCTGTAGGAGCCTTACAGATCATATCACCATGGAATTAACAAGCCCAGGGCTTTCAAGTTTTGCTACATTAGTGCAGACCAATCAGCTCACCTTTCTACAACTGGTGAGGGAACAAGGATTGCACTTAAAGGTCCTGGAATAAACATGTTTGGACAGGACCCACATCTTGTCTCTGCAGCAGGATTCTGGGATGCAATTTTCACATGGGACAGAGATTCTGATGTTCCTCTCACTGGACTTAGGACAAATCATGATCTTCACAGTTCCAGTCTTCCTGTGATGCAATGGTGATGAAGACCTGCAAGTATGTTAGTGCTTAATATTCTCTGGTTTGGAGTTGAGTTTGACTTGGACACTGAAGAATCACAGAATCACACAGAATCACTAGGTTGGAAGAGACCTTCAAGATCATCGAGTCCAACCCATGCCCTAACACCTCAACTAAAATATAGCACTAAGTGCCACATCCAATCTTTTCTTAAACACATCCAGGGATGGTGACTCCACCACCTCCCCAGGCAGACCATTCCAGGACTTTATCACTCTTTCAGAGAAAAACTTTTTCCTAATATCCAACCTTTATCTCCCTCGGCACAGTTTAAGACTGTGTCCTTCTGTCAGTTTCTGCCTGGAGAAAGAGACCAACCCCAACCTGGCTACAATCACCTTTCAGGAAGTTGTAGAGAGTGATAAGGTCACCCCTGAGTCTCCTTTTCTCCAGGCTGAACAACCCCAGCTCCCTCAGCCGTTCCTCACAGGTTTGTGTTCCAAGCCCCTCCCCAGCCTTGTTGCCTCCTCTGGACGTGCTCAAGCGTCTCAAGGTCCTTCCTAAACTGAGGGGCCCAGAACTGGACACTGCACTCAAGGTGTGACCTCACCAGTGCTGAGTACAAGGGGAGAATGACCTCCCTGCTCCTGCTGGCCACACTATTCCTGATACAGGCCAGGATGCCACTGGCCTTCTTGGCCACCAGGGCACACTGCTGGCTCTTGTCCAGCTGGCTGAACAGTATCCCCAGGTCCCTTTCTGCCTGGGTCCTGTCCAGCCACAGCGTCCCCAGCCTGTAGCACTGCAGGGGATTATTGTGGCCAAAATGCAGGACTCAGCTCTCGGAGTTGTTAAACTTCATCCCATTGGACTCTGCCCATCCATCCAACCATTCCAAGTCTCTCTTGAGAGGCCTCCTACCTTCCAATAGACCAACACACGCTCCAAGCTTAGTGTCATCTGCAAATTTACTACAGAAAGACTCAATACCCTCATCTGTGTCATCAATAAAATATTGAGCAGAACTGGCCCCAGCACAGACCCCATAGGGACACCACTGGTGCCTGATCCCCAGCTGGATGCAGCACCATTCACCACTCTCTGTGCCTGGCCATCTAGCCAGAGCCTAACCCAGCACAGAGTGCTCCTGTCCAAGCCACGGGCTGCCAGCTTTTCCAGGAGTGTACTGTGGGAGACAGTGTCAAAGGCCTTGCTGAAGTCCAGGTACACAACATCCACAGCCCTTCCCACATCCACCAGGCGGGTCACCTGGTCATAAAAGGAGATCAGGTTGGTCAAATGTGACCTACCCCACCTCAATCCATGTTGGCTGGAATGTTAGTCTTTTCTAGAAATAGCCAAAAGTTTGGCTGACAAAAGAGGTTATCCCTTTATCTCAAAGAAAAACACCATCTTGAAATATGATTTTTTTTTCTGATATTAATTATTTTTATAACTTTCCCTCATAGTATCAACACCTACAGTTTTTATTTCAGATTAGGAAAAAACCCTCAATTCAAACATAAAGATTTTTATCCTAGAAAACCTTGCGATAGTGTTTAGGACTACAGCTCTGAAGTTCATCAGCACTTGACTCTCTCTCCTTGAATGGCCAATGAGCCATTAAAACTCAACACTGTACTGCAGCTATGAATGATTCCAACTTCCCAAAGGGGCATGGAAGACAAGGGCTAATCAGGGAGCTCAGGAGGTGTCAAATCCCCACCCTGAGGCCTAATCACATATTTCCTTCTCTGTAAACTGAGACTCCTTTCTGACAACAATTTTAGTGTTAATTAATACAACACTCATAAAGCTGAAAAACATATATTTTTTCTTAGGAACATAGACCTCAGTTTCTGATATTCCATTACTTGCTGATGAATGAATATCTGCCATCATAGCTAGCTTCTTGGTTTTTTTGGCCTGCCTTGGAAATAAGAGCTGAATTAGACCATGGGTTTGCCTGTTGTATTTCCTAAAAATGGGTAAAGACATAAGGCAAAAGCTGTGTTGCTATTGTTGCTAAATTGTGCTTTTTCTTTGGATTTGTCTATAATTCTTAATTTGTATGTGTTTGAAGAGATACTATGAACTTCCCAAAGTAAGTGGAGAGCAGCACTGCTGCAGAGATTGTAATTCAGGAAAAGCGTTGAAATAGGGCCTAGACTAAAACAACTGAAAGGCAGAAAATATATTTTATTATCTTGTTAACTATTAGCAGAGATCCTTGCACAGCTCTAAATTAAATGTGAATGTCTTGACTTCTCTTAGGCCTTTGACACAGTCCCATACAACATATTCATCATTAAATTCCCTTGCTTTTTTCCCTTGTGACTTCAGTCAAACTACAGCTGTTAAAATGTTTATCCTTGGCTGTCATCCTAAGTTTTTTTCTTTTAGTTCCTGACAAATTTCTCTTCCTACTATAAGTCACTCTTTGCCCTTCTAAAACATTTTGTTTAAATCCTAGTTCCTTCTCTCAGCCTTTGGATTTCCTCAAGTGTCACCATTCCACAAAGTCTCAGGAAAACACTGGATATATTTGTCCCTCTTGTGGCTGCCATATGTCAGAAAGGTATATAATTTTGTAAAGTTTAAAAGAAGAAAAAAAACTTCATGCTGAGACTTGGCTGCTGTCTAGACTGACGGTAAATATGTGATAATAGACTGCCTAAGGCACTGCCGAGCAGTAACTGGCTGACTTTGTTTAGCCAGTGGCAAAAAACCCAAAACAAACCCAAAAAACATGTGCCCAGGACACCAATTTTCCAAGGCAGAAGAGGATAGGTGATAATCTATTGTGATCAAGACTAAAACTCCTTCCTGACTGAATGAAAGATTCAGAAGTCCTTCAGATTCAGAGTTGACAGATGTGGGGAAGAAGGATTGAAACTAGCTAGGAGGAAGTGGAGCACAGAAGAAAGCGGATCACCTGCCAGGAGTGGATCACCTGATTGTGAACATGTTACACCTTGTTTTCTGTGCCATGGGGATAATTTTGGAGCTAGGATGATAAATGTAGAGATATACATGGCTTTTGTTTCATTGGTTGCTCAGGAGCTTCTGTGAACTGCATACTGTGAGAGGCTGAGCAAATGCCTGGGATTCTGTGATAATACTCAGGCTCTTTGGCCAGTTTTAACCAACCAGTGGATTGAGGTTTCTGCACTCAGTCGATGAATATTCAATAGCATGAATATAATCCAATCCTAGAGAAATGAAAGACAGTTTTCCCCTCTTAAAATTCATTGGTTCACCAAACATTCCTGTACAAGAATTTTCATCTTTTTACTCTTAAGTATCAGTGATAATAGTACATTCTCCTTTTTCTGATCAAATTTAAACCTCCCTATTTGGCATAAAAAGCTGCATGAAAAGGTACAAGGCAAAAAAACCCATCCTCAAATATGTTAGTATCTCTGTGAATATGTAATGAGCACTTACATATTTTCAGTCCAAGACAAGAGACAGTGCTCTCTGTCATATGCATCCTGTGCTTTGTGGCACCAGTGCATCCAGTAAAAGGCATTAAAGGCTGGACAGATTCTAGGGATGTCAGGATACGTACTGCCTGCAGACAAACTATGTTTCAGTAAACACCTCTTACATCTGGTAAAAAAGTTGTTCTCAAAAATGCAGCAGGGGCTTAAGGTGCTAAGGCTGATTCTAACTCTCTGTGTGCTAAAGACAATTGGCAGAGATTTCAAACAAAGGGTAGAAAAAACCTAAAGCCTGTGTATTGAGAACTGGGAGACTCAGTTCCTGTTGGTACCTCCATATTGGTAATTAAAGCAGAGCCTCATTTAGAGAACTTTGGTGCATCTAAAGGTCTCAAGGAATAGAACCTGGGCTTCTGTGAGGTAGTTTGGGAGAGTGTTCTCCACTGCCTTTAAATGGGCTTTTGAATTGAGTGGAAAGATGTCATGACTTCTGTTTGGGGAGAGATCCTTGTTACTGAAGACAGGTATAAGGATGGATTATGAGGATGAATTTTCTGTGACTGCAGGTGGTAAGCAGGGAAGAGGGTGGTAGGAAATGCTCTAAACCTGGAGGCAGGGCTGTGACCTGTAGAGACAGTTGGAAGCAAACCAAGGGTTCCCTGAAAAATGGGTCTGTGTGTTTGCACTTGAGTGTGGGGCTGTGACTGTTAGAAAGGTTAAAATAAAACAAGCTAGACTGATTAGATTATGAAACCAGGAGGCAGAAGATCAAATTTTTATTTCTAACTTGCTGTACGATTAGGGCCAACTCATCTAATTTCTCAGGGCATCAGTTTTTCCATCTGTGAAGTGTGGATGATGTGACCATCATCAATAAATTGCACAATGCAAGTACAATGTGATACCTACCCCCAGTGCCTTATGGACAGATTTTTATTTAGATACTTCACCACCTTTGAAATTACATTGAAAAGGTGATTTGAAAGCTTTGTCGTAAATCTAAATATCACTGACACATTAAGAAGAATGATCAGATGATGAACAGCATTAACAAAAGAAGCATGTTTAAATCTGGTGTAAATGAGTTTGAACTGCAGTGGTATGAAGGGATTTTTATTTTGGCATTCTGCCAAAATGTGAGGCATTCACGCTTTTATACTATTCATGGATTTTCTTGGAACATAAACAACATATATATTATTGTTACAACTTTGCAGAAGTCAGTGACTCAAATACAGTTTGACTATTATTGATGAACTGTGTAAATAAGATTTGTTGTAGAGGAAGTAATTTTGTGAATGTAAAATGGAATAAAAAGGAGAGCTGTATGAGGCATCCATAACAGGATGTAATTTTTGCTTTCTCACAATAAATAGATCAAAGGAGATCCGTTTATTTTGTAGAAGACTGTGCACTGATTTGAGGATAGTCATTGCACCAGTAATGGCTGTCAACATCCAGACTTTCCCAAAGTCTACCAACTTCATAATTTCAGGAGTTGAGTGTGTCTTTCTAAGAGAAGGTAAAAGAAGATTCAGAGAAGAGGTATAGCTTAACTTTTTCAATATAAACCATTTGTGAGTTTTGTGGGAAAAAAAGCTAGGAGATTAGTCCTAAATTGCACTGAATTGCAACTTCAGTTTCAGTGCTGTAATATAAACCATGCATTTTAATGTGTACATCGCGCTTGCAGCAGTATGATAATACAGAAGCAGAGCAATTACATCAGTAGAATGAACACATTTCTAATGGTATTTGTGTTATATGGATATATGGCTGTTGGCCTGTATGCTGATACTTTCATTGCTGCCATATACAAGCAATCTACTTATGGTTAAGGTTGCCAGGCAAGTAATTACCAGAATGGAGTGCTAAGCAAGCAGTCCTGGTGTCAAAGAATCTGACCTTGTGAAGATAATGAGACAAGGAGAATTCAGAACAGATGAAAGCCAAGAGCACCTACTTTATCTACTGACAGCCAGAGAACACCTTCATGCTCAATCAGTTCCTACTAATGAGACAAGATGGGGCAAGATGGTAAAACAGCAGTAACGGGCAAACTTTTTTTCAGCTTAATGATCTATAACTTAGTCAGATAAAATTGTCTTTTAAACCAGACAGTAACATAAGTATGAATAGAGAAATACGAAGAATGCATTGAATACATTTTGGTTTTCTTTACATTATAATGGGGAATGATTAATGGGCGGGGAAATATGCCCTGTTGTGTGGCTGGGGGAAGCTTAATCCATTTAACTTATCAAAGGGAAGGCAAAAGGGCAATGCAATCACTCTGAGGTCCACATCAGGAGAGGAGCACGGTAATGGAGGGCTTTTCAGCCTAGCTGGCAAACTGACACAGCATATACTGTTCAGAAGATGAAACCAGAGGAATTCACATGAGAAAACGAGAGCTTTTATCTGTGAGGGTAATTTCTTAAACAACATTGTGAGGGACTCCTTCTTCCTCAACTTAAAATCTTAATTTAATTTATTTTAAATTAATATTGGATGCTTTTTGAAAGGTATATATGCTAGTTCTATTTTGTTTTGTTTTTAATGTGTTTGTAAACACTTGGTGGTCCAGGGGTGACTGTGGAAGGATCTTAGAGAGGTAACTCAGATGTGAATGTGGCTTGTCAGTCTGCACACAACATCTTCAAAACTACTGGAAAGTTTAAAGGTATGCGAATTGTAAAAGGTCAAAAACTAATAGACTAGTTAAATTGACTCTTCGATTTGTATCAAGAATTAATGTAGAGGAATGTTCAAGTCTCTCTTAAACAGAGTATCAGATTAAAAAATCACTCTGGTTTATTCTAATTTTACAATCTATAAATAGGACTACTATTGTGGAAACAGACCAAGGTTAGGAAATTCTGGCATATGCTGTAGATTACCTCTTCCAGCGCATGTTAGCTGGGCAGCCTTACGAGATGTTTGCAGGATAGCTAGCTGATTTTCTGTATTATACTCCTGCATTCTCCTTTCCTTGCCATTTTAAAGCTGCACAGGCATTACAAATTGTTCCTTATGCTTTTACAAAACTGCAGCCTCATTCTTTCCAGTGTAAATCGCTGCATTTATTCAGAGGATCATTAAAGTTCAACAAGACCTCTAAGATCATTGAATTCAACCATTAACCTAACACTGCCATGTCCACCAGTAAACCATGTCCCTAATCACCACATCTACATGTTTTTTTAACAATTCCAAAGGTAATGATTCCACCACTTCCCTGGGAAGCCTGTTCTAAAAGGCCAAATTCTCTAAAGCCTATTCTCTAGAGGCCAAAGCTTCGTGAGAAGCCAGGGAGATAATAGACCCTGAAAAATAGTTCACTGCAGTCTCGGTCTTACTTTACTGAAACTCCAGACAAAATTATAATTAGGAAAGGTCTATGGTAGGTTATGGCAGAGTAAATATAAGCTCAATACCTGACTCACTGTTGAAATCTTTTTCCTCTATTATTTGTAGCAAAGAATTTAACCCAGCCAGCATGAACAAAACCACCTGTAAAGCTCAGCTCAGAGTTTCTGAGGGGCATTTTCCTGTAGCAGCAAAGAAAAGGACACTATGCTCTTCTGTGGCTCCAGTGGCAGGAGGCTGAGAGGGAAATAGAACCTCAGTTTTCCCAACCCCTTTTCACTTAAGGGTTGTCCTAATTCCAAATATAAAGGCTGGTGATAAAGTTCAGACCCATCTCTTCAGCTGGAGGAAAGGCCAAGCCCTACTCTCTGGAAGCTGCTGGACACAAGTTCTCTTTCTGTACTGGGAGAGAACTAAAGCATAAATCCAAAAGCCAAGATCAGGAAGGAAAGGAGCAGTGGCACTAGGGAATCTTCCAAATCAGTTTTTCTGGCCAGCTCAGAATTTCACCTAGTAGTTTCTTTACTGCTCAATGGTTGGACTTTCTTTAACTAAACCCACCAGCTACTCTTGCTTTAATGTTTTAGAGCAACCACATCACTCCTGGGGACCTGAGTAGCTCTTATTTGAAACAAAATCTAATGGTAGTTCCCAAACACAAATAATTCCTGAAGTTTGAATAAGCTGCATCTCCTGCTGCAATGCTTCCCTCCTTTTATTATCCCCTCTAATAAGCAATGCAATATCTTGCAAAGAGAAGACCCCACACAGATGATGAGTGATGCTGATTAATTTACAGGCCTGTCAGGTCATGTTCCTAGCTCCTGTTTTGTTTTCTTGGGTCTTGTCCTACCCCTTGGTGGTTCAGGATGTGCCTGGTGGCCCTGTTCTGGCTGTGGCTTGGGGTGCCTGGTGCCCTGGCTTCCTAGGACTGGTGAGTTAGTGGCTGCACAGGGCTTGGTGTTCAGGATCACTGTGTAGGATGGCAATTGCAGAGCCCCAGGGCACTGCTGTTGTTGCAGGCTTGCTCTCAGAATACATTCATTGGTAATCACATCCTTCAACCACAACTTTTACCTCTGAACCCTTTCAGTGTTTCTCTTCGTAACTTGTCAAAACTGAGGACTGCAACTTTATTTGTGCCTAGAGCTATTCAATAAAGTGTAAGGTTTTTCTTTTTTTGTTTGTATTAATTGTCCAGCTTAAAAGTACAGTCATGCAAGCTGGTTTTTTCTCTGGAAAAAGCGACCATTTGCTCTATTCACTTTGTTCTGCACTGTTTTCTGTTCTCTCTGGTGCTGTTCCAGTTCCATCTGACACAGCAGCCCTAGGCACCATTGCCTCAGAGCTTCAGAGTTTATTATTTAAATCTAGTAAGAGTGATAAGTGAGCTGCAAGGGCCCATATTAACACAGCTAGAAAAACAGACAAGTTTTTGGTCTCACAGGCCTGTCTGCATGTGAGCAAACCAGACTCACAGCTGTACAGTGAACATGGGGAAAGCCCATTGCTGACCTGTGCTCCTACTGCCCCACACCTTGCCTTCCCCATGTCCAAAAACGAGACAATAGCATCTGTGCAGAGCACTGCAAAAGCCAGGTACTGAGATAAGCAAGAGCAAGGAAAGGGGCATGGACTGAGAAACCACTTCCATCTCCCTGACAAGAGTAGCTCAGCTGACCAGAGAAGCACCAGTTCACAGCAAGACTGTTGAATTCACCAAAGCTCTGGTGCAAACTGGTTGTATGTTAGGTGTTCTGGGTTTTTATTTCAGAACTCCAGAGGCACTCCTGGAGGCCTCTGAGCATTTTCCATTGCCCATTTTCTTTAAGGGGAAAATGATCCAACAGCCCTTCAGTTATAGACCAACTATGACTTCAGTGTAGATCAAATATGGATTGTTCAGCAGCTTCAGGTTCGTCTGCTATCCCACCCAGGGAATTGCTGAGAGTTCCCTGTTATTCTGAGGAATTGCTGAGGTTTTTCTGCTTTTTACTCTCTTGTACCAGAGTCAGAGTACTGCAGCTGACAAGTCTGGGCCTTTTTTCTAACTCTGATCCTGCATGGTCATCCTGTCCCCTGGCTGGCAAACTCATGGTTTTATATGAGGCTCACACTTGCCCAGCCCTGACTTGTCCCATTTCTGTCCCATATGTGAACTGTCTCCACCCCTGCTGACCTATAGAATTTGTGAGATGAAGCCAAATGTGAATCTTGTTTAACTGTGGGGGAAAAAAAAAGTAAGTTGATGTCTCCCTGTCCATCAGTTATTTTAAGGTTTTTCCCATTGCATTTAAAAGAGGGGGAGAAATTTGATTTAAGGAAGAGTGAGAAGTAATTTGCACACCCACTCATACACACCAGAAAAAATGTTTTCCCCTACTTTAGCCTTACTTTTCTCAGTTGAAAGTGATTTTTTTAAAAAAGTCAAACAATGAAAGAATTTGGCACCAGTATGATTTTTACTGCAGCTGTCATTCTTTTGTTAGAAAAATCTTGAGCAAATGTAACTAAATGCTGAAAATGGGCCCTCTCCTGTTATTTCAATCAACTCTGAAATAATGACATCAAAATTATATCTGGGGATACAGAATTACCACTTTTCTTATAACAGCTGAGCTGCTTTTGGGAAACAATAATTCCAATGTTAATGTAGAATTAAGCAAAGAGATTTCAGGGGTTAGAGAAGGATCTTCCCGTGCCTTTTAATTCACCTGTGCTGTGGAAGACAAATTTGTCTTACTATTTTTTTTCTTTTTGAGTACTTAACAACCAATTTGCAGAAATAATCTGATATTTTACAGTCTTAAAAGAAACTGGAATGTATGTGTGCATATGTACACTGATATATAAAAAGAAAATTGAAAACAACCTTTTCACATCTTGACTTTAGATTGTCGTATATATAAACCAAGGAGGACAAGCTTGCAGCATTTTCATGTTATTTTATGTGGCTTTTTTTTTCCCTTCCTGCTAATATCTCACTTTGTGGCTGGTTGGCAGCCAAATAAAACCTGCTTGTTAAAAATAGAGACCAACACACATTTCTTGAGTCAGTCAGGAGTCACTTCAGTCACACAGGTAATGTGGCTCAGCAGGGTAATTTTGGACTGTCATTGGCACAAGAAGTCAGTAATTTGGGGTTTCTTTTTTGCATGTAGCTATACTTGATACTAAAGATTTTTAGTGCTTAGAACCCACATCTATTTTCTGCAAGTTGCAAAAGAAGATTGTTTCATTTCAAAGACAAAAGTAGTGTTTTTCAAAGAATTAGACTATACTGCAAATAGTTACTTAGAGTGTTCTCTTCATTGTGGTGTCATCACACTTTTAATACTGAATCTTTTTAAAAGCTGTCTTGAGCTCTATAAAATATATTATATTGTGTCACTATGACATACAGCTCCAAGATAATGCAGAGAGAGTGCCATGGCTGTGTGCTTAGTCCTGGCAGGGTTTGGGGGAACAAAGATGAGATCTTGTGCACCTGATTCACAGAGCTGAGGTAACAAAGAGTCCCCTGGGGAGGAAAGGGAAGCTGATATCTAGGGATCTAGGAGTGGAATCAGTGGAATCAGATCCTCTGTCAGCAGCTTGTGCTGTTCCATCCCTCCCTGCACTGCTGGCCCTCACTGCAACCTGCATTTTTCCATCACCAGGCAGCTTAAAGCCCCCAGGGTGTGAGCTGATCTGGGGGAGAAGCAGGTTGGCAGCACACTGGGGCAGTCAGATGCACACACTGCAGGACGCCTGTCAGTCAGGGCCGTGGGGATGAGACACAGACGGAGTGAAATTCAGCCTCCTGACAGCTGATGCGGAGCTGACAGCTCTGCAACAGACACCAAAAGTAATTGTTAGGTGCAGCTTTGTGGAAGAAAATGATCTAAGGCTGAGTGAGGCACAAACTGTCACATGAGGACTAACAACAGCAGCATCGGCTGTCCTGCTGTACAGATCCCTTCTGAAAACTTTACCTCAAATTCTGTATTTTATTTTTAAACCCACAACAGAGAGTGTAAATTGGGAGGTAGGTTCCAGGCAAACCTGAGTTCATCTGCTGGAGGTTGAAACATAGCTGAAGGATTGTCAGCTGAAGAAGTGGGTGGAAGAAGCCTTGACAGCCCAAATTTTGTACCTGCTTTAGAGAGACAGAACAACCTTTTTATGCTGAGAGTGGCCCTGGGCAAGAGTGGGAAGGGAAGAGCAATCCCCAGGCTGGAGAGTTATGGGAGAAACATACAAACCAGGGGAAGGTTCTGTCCGCTGCTATTTTACTGACAAAATGGAATGTGTTCAGTAACAGCAACAGTAATATAATTACAGACAGGTGCAGTTTAAATACAGTTTTCATTGAAGACCTTGAATTAGTACGGTGTTCAGCTCAATTTCTCTTTCTTCTTATCCACTGACATCCTTTTGTATCACTTTGTGACACATTTCACCTTGGTCAGATGTTTCTGAACATATTGAAGAAAATATTTCAGTTTACATTAGCTGAGCAGACAATACAAGTTCATGATGCTTCCATGTCCTCTAAAGCAACTAACCTGCTTAACGATCAACATTTTAGGCTGAAAATCCTACACAGTCAATATCTTCACATTTTTCTAAGTCCACATTTTCTAGAGGTAAATTTTTGAAATTACACAAAGAAGAACTGAATTATGGTATTGGATGTAAATTCCATAATTTGCCTACTAACAGTTTAGATTTAGAATAACTGTTTTACTATCTCAGAACAGGAGGAGGGAGAAGATGACAAAATCTGTGTAGTGTAGTGTGATGATCTAACTTTAGATAATATTCAGGTCTGCAATTCTGGTCCAGGAAACTTGGCTGATGTGTATCTTTTTTGGATGTACTCAGATTGGGAATTTTGGATAAAAGCACAGAACGTGCAACTTCTTGTTAGGAATCTGTTAAACCTTATGGCTATTGATCCATTGCAGTTTTGTTTAAAATAGAAGCATACAGAAAGGCAACACTTATGTTTAAACAAAAAAAATTAGGGTTTTTCAAAGCAATGGATCTGAATTGAATTTATAAATATCCATGAACAAAATGGCATAATTTTCATAGAAGTCTCCCAAGTTTTCTGAATGTTTATCCTTTCTCTAATCACTGGAAGAGTGGCTGCAGACTGTATTTATTTTATTTCCAAAATGTGATGAAACTAAGAAGTTTAGAAGCAGAATAGCTATTTAGAATATCTTTCAAATTCAGCACATTTGTATGCCTCATACAAAACAAAGAGTCCTCAGATCAGAAAGAAGGAAATAAAATGGGAGAAAGGGATGGCTTATGTTTTTGGTGAAGAACTAAAGCTAAATTATGCTGTTCATTCTGTACTTCTTGAACTAATCACATCTTCCTGTGTATTGTCTGTCTTGATAGATAGATGAATGACAGATGACATCTGCCTGCATCTGAAAAATGTTAAAACATACAGAGGCACTCAGGAAAGATCCATTGTCCCAGTGAGGTGCCAGCCCTAGAAAACCTAAAATATCCCCCCAAAACAAACAAACCAACACAAACCTTAAGACTAAACCAAAGTTTGTATTTTAGTTTTTTTTTTTTTTCTGTCTTTGTGTGCATGTGGGTGTTTTTTGTTCTTTTGTTCTCATGTTTGGTTTTTTAAACTGAAATATCTAAATATCTGAAATTATAGAAATTGTGTATCTATGTAAAACAATTTATGAAATGTTTTGCCTGATGATTAGACATTATGGAATGACTGGATTCATTGCCAAAAATTTAGCACAGTCTTTTTTACATCTATTGTTTAACGTGTTTCACACCACTTTTTCATCCGAGGCTCATTAGCATTGCTTGATTTCCCTTACCACTTTTCTACCCTAAATATTGCAACTGTTTTATTCTTTATCTCTTGCACTTCAGCCTTACATGTTCTTTCTCTCTTACTTCGTTATTTTCCATGACATTTACTTTCTGTCTTCTGCTTTGACCATGTTCTCAAAAAAAACCCCAACCAACCCAAATTACCCAAACCCAACACATTTTCACAGAATTGCAGAATTATTGGGGCTGGAAGGCACCTCTGAAGATCTTCTCATCCAAGCCCCTTGCCAGAGCAGGTGACACAGGAAGGTGTCCAGGTGGGTTTGGAATGACCTCCCTGGGCAGCCTGTTCCAGTGGTCTGATGTAAGGAAGTTCTTCCTCGTGCTGAGGTGGAACTGCTTATGGTTTTGTTTATGGCCATTGCTCCTTATCCTGTCACTGGGTACCACTGAAGAGAATATAACACCATCCATTTTCAGTCATCAGAAATCTTCATGCACTCAATGGAAGTAGCTGTGGCACTATTGTTCTGGAATGGTGATAGGATGGCTGCTAGGGAATAATCTTATTGGATAACTTAATCTTGTATCATCCCAAGATTTTCAAGATCAAGATCTATGCTGCCAAACACATGAAATTGAATGGATGTATTTTCTACACGGAATAAACTGTCTCTTTATTTGCCCATTTGGAGTCCTATGACATTAACAGAACTTGGATTATTAAATTATTGCAGATGCCAGACTCATAATTAAATGATTATCATGGACCAGATGAAGGGAGACAACTACATGTACCCTCTTCCTTTAGCCCTATGGTCTATGATTATGCAACCTGTGCAAATTAGGTAGAACATTATTAAGTCTAGAGAAGAAAACATAAGGTTCCTATGCTAAATGTTAATTGTTGATCTGAGTGCAAGATATCTCTGAAAATAAAATCAAAGCCTCAAGAAGGTAGGAAGAACACATGAAGATTGTCTAATCCAGCCTGTTCCTCGGGACATTTTTCAAGAAGTAAACAAAACTGCTAGTTGCTCTTTCCCTGGTAACCCAGGCAAATACATATTATAAAAAAATACTAGATAGTTACTTCATTATTTAGACCAATCTTTTCTAGTTATGAGGCAAACCTTAATTATAGTATACCTCCATGATACCTGAGCAGACACCAAGCAGATTAAGAGCATTCCTTCAGATTTTGGAGGCATTCAAAGGTTCAAATGAATGCTAAAGTTAAAAGTAGATAAATATTGTCTCATTTGCAAAAAATATTAGCCCCTTTCTTCCCTCATGAAAGAATGGTGATCTGATTTTCACCTGCACAACCATATATAATATTCAGGAATATTCATCAAATTGTTCTTCAATTATCTTTTGCTCCATGGTTGATTTGCATCACCTGGTGTTGCAAACTCTTTTTTGCATGACTGAAAACCAAAGCTAGGAAAGCACAACATTGCAAAGAAAATATAATGCTACATGGTACAGTCAATTAATGAATTAGGGATTCTGAGATAGGACTGCAATATACAATATTTGGTCAACTACTTAAAACTTTAAAGACCCTCTTGTGCTCTTTAGAACATCTTTATCTGAAGACAGAAATCTTTGACAGTTACCTAACCAAAATCTCAGCTTTGCTGCTCTCTGGATTGCATGTGATGGAGCTTTTAAAGATATCTTAAAATTCTCTTATAGGGCTAATTTAAATTGAAAACAGAGAGGAAAAAACCTACTGCTAATTTTTAGACAGATGTCCAAAATAATTTTACAGTAAATCTCCCAAAGTCTTTGGCTCAGTACCAAAGAGTGAAGACTCTTATGGATGTTGACAGAGTTGCTTAGCTTTCTACAAAATAATCTGGTGACTTAAACCTCACATTTGCTCAATGAAAGCAGAACAACCTCAGTAATGGGCCTAAATTGACCTGAAGCAATTTTAAAAGTTTCCAGTTACCTAACAATTCTCTTCTGTTTTAATCATGAAAAAAAATCCACGTACTCTGGTTGCTTGAAAGACTCTTGATTGAACTATTAGAAGTCAACAATAATTCATAGTGAACTTGAAAAAAATCTGTAGAGGTTTTGTTTTACACATTCTTCAGAACATTAATTTCACATCATGTTCTTTAAAATGTGTTTGCTTTTGTGGCGATAATTATTGAGGATGTGAGTGAATCAGAGTCTGAATCATTTAAGACCTCTACATCCATGAATAATGTTCACCAGTGACTATTTCTCAGGTCAATATTTATGCATTAATTCCAACAATGAAGTCTTGTTGTGTTACAAGAAAATAAACATTAAACAGCTTGTTCTGTATTGAGATGATTAGAGGAGGAATTAACAAAGACTAGGCTTCTGTCAGTCCAGTTAGGAGTTTATTATCCAAAGCTGTTGTGATAACAGTGTTATTTCAGTGGATACAGGCTGTTCAAGTTTCCTGGGATTTTAAGGTGAACTCGGGTCATTCATTACTTTTTTTGCACTATAAATCTGTCGCATTAGAAAGAATTGGAAAGAGATAAGTATGCTGCAAATAGTACAAATAAACATGGAAGAGATCACTTTAACTCTCTAATTCTTCCTGTATGAAAATCTGTCTCCCTTCTTGATAGGAGCCCATGGAAGAAAAAACCACCAAATTTCCTTTTCCAGCCATAATGTGTACATTTTCTTATGCTTGCAGGGCATCCTCTGAAGCTCTCAAGCTTTCACACTCTGTAGCTGCTCTTAATTCTTTGAATGGTGGAGTTCATCACCACCAGTGCAAACAGCAGAAACTGGGGACTTGCCTAATAATCTATTTCTTGTAGAATGTGATTTAAAATCATTGTAATACATATTGTGAACACCCCCCAATTTATATATGACTTGTGAAAGAAGCTGTGTTGAAGTCTGTGGTTCAGTTGCTACTGTAGTAGACCTTCTCAGCACCTTTGCATTGATTATAGCTGGATATTTTTCTTCATCTTTAGTGCATTCTTCTTTTTATTCTCAAAGGAGTTGAAGGAGCAAAAAAAAGGGAAGCTATGCCTCCACATTTTCCAAAGTCATAGCAGGATCTTCCTATTTCCAATTTATTTCTCTCAGGTAATTCTTTGCCATGAAAAATGTAGAAAACTCATTTCCTGTTACATAGCATCTAAACAGACTAATCTTGCTTGTTCATTGCATTGATTGCTCTGTTTTGTTAATACCTTTATAGTTAGTCTACTTTTAATTATAGTCTGAAACCTGTTTATTAATTTTCCTCTGGTAGAGGAAAAGCCATGGTAGAAGCCTTACACACTGTATTCTCTGTATCAGGAAGAGTTCTGATGGTTATCTTACTGCCTTGGGTGTTTACAGTGAGTGAAAAGCTGCAGGCCTTAACTCACTGGAAATTTCACTAATGGGGAGAAAGGCTAAGCTACTGTCTGGAGCAATGTTAGAAGAACATCTCTGGTTTGAGGTCTCATCAAGCATCCTCAGATATACAAATGGTCAAATGTGAGTCTTATGAGGGACGGAACTGAGTTGTGTTATAAAGGATTTGAGTTCTTGCTTTTCATAACTGGAAATCAACTTTCAAGTAGTTTTTCAGGGTTTTGAGGTTTACTGCCACCAGTACTAAAGTTTCACTTAGAAATCTTGGAATAATCATCACCCTAATTATTCCCATTTAAACATACAAACTCTAAACATCTTGTCCTTTTGGGACATATATAGTGTTTTCATCAGATTGTGATGCCCAATGATATATTTAGAAAAAATACTAATAAAAACATGAAGAATCTGTCCAAGTAGAGAGGAAATAGATGGATACTTACAAAAGCATTCGAACGCAATCCTGCAATGTCCTGCAATCCTTTTGGTCATGAGCTGAGTATCCTTTCTAGAGGGGGATACTCTTTTGTTTGTAGGACCTGATTTGCAAACTGTTTGAGTCCTTAATTTTACCATTATATCTCCTGTCTTCAGAATCTGTTTTCCAAAGGCCCAAATTCAAAACAATGTGTTGAGATGAGGTGAGAGGAGATGAGATGAGATGAGATGAGATGAGATGAGATGAGATGAGGTGATGCAGCCAGTCACCCTCAGGTAATTATCAGGGGACACACTTTGAATGCTCAGATTCCTTCTCTTCTATTCCATGTGTACAGAGCCTGGCAGATGACACATCCACTCAACCCTGCACTTACTATTAAGCACCTTTCAACAAACACAAGCAAAACCATTCTGCCATAGTAACACTAACTGCTACTTCCAGTGGAAGGCTCTTGCAGTTATGGGGAGGGGAAGCATCAGCTGTGTGGGGAGCAGCACGTCCTCCTCTGAGCATCCCTGCTGTCAGGACAGCTCCGTGTCTCACATGAGTGTTGGTGCAGGCTGCACTTCAACACAGCTGGGAGTCCTGCTGCCCACTGAGCCCATCTATCTGTGCACAGCATAGGCTGACTGATGCCCTTTAAGGCAAATGTAGAAAGTTTGCTGTAAAACCTGATATAGTTTCTGACGTTGATGGATATGAATAGTGAGAAATGTCAGTTCAAGATGAAAAGCTACTGGTGAAACAGCATCCTCTGAACATATTCCCGTGATACCACGGCAGACTTCAGCAGCCTTGATTTTCTTGACACAGAAGCTGGTAACCAGCGCTCTAGATGTTAACTTCAGTTGCATTATTTTCAAACAGTTGAGAAGGCTGTAGCCTGATTTGCAAGTGCATTTTCACTCCTAATGAGGAAGAAGGCTGTTTTTGTGCTGTTGGATACATGGAATATAATACACATACATGTACGTGTTCAGGCATGTATGTGAGTATTTTAACATGAGATTTTAACCTGTATGTTTAGTTATGTATGTGGGAACAGGACATACTGCAAAGCAGCATTCTCTGTCATCATCTCACTTTTACCTAGCCAATAATCCAAGTTCCAATACTAGCCAATTATCCACTATTAAGAATGCAGGAAGACATCTATTTAAACAGGTACAGATTTTAATTATTTCTTCAAAACATTAGATTTTCTCTACAGAATTATACTCCCCGGCCCTGAGAGTTAAAGGACTGTATCAGTCCCTAGGTTCTGTCTTGGCTGATAAATTGTTATTTGTTTGCATAGATGTTTACTGCATTTATGCTTTTCAAAAATACCTAGACATTGGCTACTAATGTTTTATAAATATCTCTGATTTATGAAAAAAATTTACAAAGAGGAAAAAGTTAATCAATCCTACTTAAGGACATTTTAAATTAGGTTTTGTACATCACTTGTTCTTAGTGATGTTTTTCAGGAAGAGATTTTAAGCCACTATTTAAAAAAGTTATTACTCTACTTGGTTAGATTTCTAAAGGTAAGAACATGACTTCACATTAAAAAAAAAAAAAAAAGAGACAAATAGCCCTTGGAAGACATTTGGAAATTTTTACAAAGCTTTCCCTGTAAATGCTGTTGCTACATCTGTTCCTTACATACAGCAGTTCGTACAACAGAACAAGTTTTAACAAATGTTGAAGGTATGCAGCATTTACCACATTTGTAGGTCATTCATCAAATGAAAAGTTTTCACCTTAAAACTGCCCCTTTTCATGTTGTAAGTATAGTGAAAAGCTGAAGCAGAGATATTTTATTTGGATATTAATGAGAAATATTTCTTTGCTGTTCAAGGTCTCGTGTAATGCCTAATAAGGGGTAAGAATAAACATTACTGGCAGTCATGAAATTCCCTCTCTCACCCCTTCTGGGGACTGAAATATTATTTATAACTAAATTATTGAGACAAAAATATTAGATTTATAATTATTTGTAAATTGTCTGGTTCATCTTGGGTGATTGGCTTTGGAACTGTTGTCTAAGCTTGTTACACAGACACTTTCTAACATACAATGAAGATAAAGATACTTCTATAGGATATTTCACAGAAAGCTTAACTTTGGTACACTGAATATTCTCCTCAGGATACTGAAAATAACTAAAGCTTCTCAAAAGTTTGTTTGTTTGTTTGCTTGTTTTAGGTTATATTGGCATGTTTAGTGTTCCTGGCCTAAGAAGAAAAATTCTGTTTCCATTGCCTCTTTTAACTTCTGTTTGTTCTGGGCTTGAGTAAGTATGGCGGAAGCAACAGGATTGTGTGCCAGAGTGAAGTCAAAGCCACGTATTTAACGCAGTCACAGAGTGGTTGAGTTTGGAATGGACCTCTGGAGATCATCTAGCCCAACCTCCTACTCAATCAAGTCACCCAGAACAGGTTGCTCAAGAAGTGTCTAGTTGAATTTTGAGTTCCTCCAAGGATTAAACCCTCATAGCTTCTCTGGGCCGCCTGTGGAAAAAGTTAAAAAGCAAAAGGTAAAAAGTAAAATTATGTTGAAGAGAAATTTCTTGCATTTCTGTTTGTGCCCATTGCCTCTTGTCCTGTCCCTGGACACCGCTGGAAAGAGCATGGGTCCATCTTTTTCATCCCCTTGCATCAGTTATTTATACACATTGATAAAATACTCCCAAGAGTTCTCTTCTCCAGGCTGAACAGGCACAGCTTTCACTCCATGCATCAGATGTTATGGTCCTTGAATCATCTTTATGGTCCTTCCTCAGACTCTTGTGCAGGGGACCCCAAATCTAGTCCCAACACTTAAGATGTGTCTGACCAGAGCTGACATGAGGGAAAGGATCACCTCCCTCTACCTGCTAGCAACATTTTTCCTAATGGAGAGCCATTCCTCCTCGTTATGTATAATCTGAAAATTTGCTGAAGGTTCCCTGTGTCTCATTGTCCAGGCTATTAATGAAGATGTCGCCTTCCTAGGACTGAGGCAGGGCTGACTTGTAGTTTCCCAGATCCTCCTTCTTGACCTTCTACAAGATAGGAGCAACCTCCAGTCCTCAGGAATTTCCCTGAACACCTTGACCTTTCAAAGACAATTGAGAGTGGCATCCTGCCAGAACCTGTGTAAGTTCCAATTTGTTTAAATATTCCCCAACCTGACCCTTCTCTACCAAGAGTAAGTCTGCCTTGCTCCCGACCTTCACTCAGGAGCCTGGAGTTCATGAAGGCTGATTTTACTGGTAAAAGGATGAGACAGAAGCATTCACTACCTTAGCCTTTTCCCTCTCCTTTATCACCAGGCCTCCTGCCCCATTCAGCAGCAAGCCCACATTTTCCACAGTCTTTCTTTTGCTGCTTCTGTACTCGTAGAAACTTTTCCTGTTGCCATTCACATCCTTCAGCAGATTTAAAACCAATGGATTTTTGGCTCTCCTAACCCCATGAAATGCTCAGACAGTGCCTCTATACTTCTGCATAACGTGACCCTACTTCAGCCTCGTGTGTTTCCTTTTTGAGCCTGAGTTTAATCAAGAACTCCTTGCTCAACCGTGCAGGTCTTTTGCCACCTTTGTTTGACCTCCCAGCCATGGGAATAATAATTGTGATAATTTCCAAACCTGCAGGTGGTGGTCCCCAAAAATCAACAAGTACTCCTGCACCTCTCTTCTCTCCAGAGCTTTATCCCATGGGGTTATCCAAGCAGTTCCCTGAAGAGGTCCTAGGCTGCTCTCCTGAGGTCCAGGGCTGGGAATTCTTCTATTTGTGTTGCTTCCTCCTCTCAGGATCCTGAAGTCCAACATCCTGTGATCACTGCTGCCAAAGCTGCTCCCAACCTTTGCATGCCAAACAAGCTCTCTCTTGTTTGTAAGTATGAGGTGCAGCAGAGCAAGTCTCCTTGTTGGTTCTGTGATCACTTGTTTTAGGAAGATATTATCAATACCTTTCAGAAACCTCCTGGATTGCTTGTGCCCAGCTGTGTTGGCCTTTCAACAGAAAAATGGGATATCCAGGAAGACCAGGGCCTGTGAATGGAAGGAATTTGAAATAATGACCATCCTATGTTCTCTAACAGCAAGACTGCACAGTCTCTCTTTCTTAGAGTCAAGGCATGTCTGCAAAATATTCTGGGTTCAAGACAGTATATTTGTTTTTGCCAAAAATACCATGCATATCCACCTTTGTATCTGGGGTAATGAAGTTCTTGTTGTGCAAAGAAACATAACTGTTGGGAAGATACACAGAAATATTTCCAGCATACATGGCTGGCTTTCATAACCAAGCCATCAGTAGTCTGAAGGTAATCTAGGAGTTATCTCAAGGAGTGAAGAGCAAAGCTTATCTTTGATTTTGAGCTCCCATTTGACATCTCTTATATCCTTATTGGAATGTCTCTCTTGGACAACATCATACAGCTCCTCTCAAACCTTGTCTTTTGGCAAGCAAAGTTATTTCATAAGAATTTACCTCTATCTCCTTCATTTTTCGTTTAGTTACCAAATTTTTTTTGATAACTTCTATCCCCTTAATGAAACGGTATGGGAGAAGGTATGGACTGTCTTTTGTGTTGCCATTTTCTTGGAGTAGTTCATGAGTCCTTTAATCTGCAGGACTAAAACTGCTTTGGTGGTGCCCACCACCCCAGCCAAGGCTACCTCCTGTGTCAGAGTGTTTGGGTCACCCCACATTTTCTAGCTGGTGTGGCAGTGCAGCCAATACTCTCAGGACATGGTGTGCTCAACCCTGCCACCTCTGGCTGGGCTTCAGCTCCAGTCTGGCTTGGATTTCAGTCTGTAAATGCAAAGCAAAGCCTATATGTCTCTGATAACATGCAGTGAGAGGCTTTTTGGGGACATCCTTTTTTTTTTTAAATTTTATTTTAGATTTTTTTTTCATTGTGTTATGCTATCAGTGATTTCACTGCCTACCTTACAGCAATATAATGTGGCCTTATGATTTCTCTTGCAGCAAGTGAAATTTATTAGTAATTCTTAGCTGTATCTATTTATTTTGATTTAATGTTTTATTTTGAAATAAGATTAATTCCGATATTACATGTGAATAATTTTTTCAGGGGATTAAATTTGTATTTTCATGGGGTTTTTTTCTAAAATTTTATTTCATTAAAACATGCCAGTAGTGGGACTGGTATTTTTAAGGACACAGAAATGCAGAAAGCAAAATCTCTCTGTAGTAGTTAATGATCAGAAATAGAAATAATCTCATTGATTCTGAAGTAACTAAATTAGAGTATTTGGATTTTGTGCCCTCTATTCAGGTTCAATTATCTGTAGTTTAAACACTGTTCTTAATTCTCACTGCATTGATTCCATGGCTTAAAAGCACATGCTAATAAAATACAAATATGGGAGATAATGTGTCCTTTAATATTTCTATTGATGCATTGAATGTGGTCACTTTTAAGCTGGGTCATTTTTGATGCAGATCTGATTTCTGTAGCTGCAGTACTAGATTTTGACCACTGAGTGTCAGGCACTGAATAATCTTTTGACATTTTTACCTTTATGTTTCACCCTTTTCCCTCTGCAGCAGAGCTAAAAAGAAAAAACTGTGGCAGATCCTCCTAGCTCTGATTTAACCAGGAAAAAATATCCTGATTATTTGATAGATTAAATTCCATCTCTCAGACAGAAAGAGAACAAATTTGGGCTTGCTAAAAAGAAAGCTTTACAGCACACACTCCAAGTGCCTTTCTATATTTGTTACTGGTGGAACAGCGTTGCAGAAAGTCATATTTTATTGATAAGAATTTGTGTGGGCAGCTAAACTCTTTTTCACGATGTCTCTGTAACATACTGTTCACTCTTCCTCAAAAACAGAGCATAGACATCACTCTCAATTACTTCTCAGGATTATTCTGGGGTTTATTAGCTGGGACTGTGAGATGAGGATACCCTTATGTCTGTCTCTGTTACGTGCTAAGGGTGTGTGTGTCTATGCTACACAGCCTTGGTGAGGGCTTTGAGGACTTTCTTGGTGGGGACACAATTCAAACAAAGCAGCAACTTCTTTATTAGTGCAGTCAGATTCTTTTTCCCCTGAATTTTAACCATTACAAATACACAGATGAAACACTGACACATTGGCCCAACCTTATGGCACCATTATGGATACCTTGGCAAATCCATTGCCAGAGACATAACTGAGGCCAGAGCTCGGTATCAGTGACATAATATTCATTGTTGTGTTGAAATGAAAGGACTCAGCTGAGACAGCCACCACTGCAGCCAAACAGAGCTGCCACTGAAGTAGCTGTCCACTTCAGCTTCCCTAATGCTTTTTGTTGTAAGTCTCTGTCTTTCGGCTCATCATATCTGCTGAACTCATACACCTGTCTTGGTCTCTTGGTGCTTTCCCTTAATGTGTCTGCATGATAAAAAGAGGGATCTCTTACACCGGGTTACAGAAGAAATAGAAGGGAAGAAAAAACATGGAACAATTGGTAAGGACTGCAAATCTGAGCTAATCTGCAGCTAAGAGATGCCAATGACTGTGGCTGGGAGCAGAGGGAGAATCTCAGGTGACACAGGGCAGAAATAGGGGGTACTGGGGTAGGGAACATAGTTGTCAGGTGTGTCTACAGTGGATGTAAAATCCTCGGCTTTGTTTTAACTTGTGCAGAAGAAAAAATTACAGTTCTGTGCAATGAAGCTTAACTACAGGGAAATACCTAAATCAGCATTGCTTTTGCAACCTTAAGTCAGTCACTAATGGATGTTTAGAAGTCTTGCTAATGGCATCTTAATGTTTATTTTGTAAGATCACAGGAATTTGGAGAATTATGTGGAATCTCTATTTTTGCTACAGAGCTAAGATGCTAGGCTGCCAGAGTTATCCATAAGATTTTTTTCCCTACTTTTTTCTGCTACATGAAGTTGTAAAGTGTTAAACACTTTTTGGAAAACCACTTGAAAGGCAATCAACTAAACTGGACCCAAATGTCTCTGTGCCTCAGCTTCCTTCCCTTCTGCAAAGTGTCCTTGCTCTCATCTCTCAGTCATACTAGAGAGATAAATTCATAATGACTGTGGGTCAGCTGCTGTGAAATGACATCATCCCAGAAAACTCCAGGAGGTAATGAATAACTTCATGCTTGATATAACATTGATCTGTGACACTGCAAATAAAGTCTAAGCCATCCCTTGGAAGGAGGAACATAGAAAGGTTGAATAATAGTTTGCACATCAGCTGTTTTGCACATCAAATGAGCCTGGGATATGATTCTATGGCCATATCACATTGTGTACTCTGTCACACAAGAGAGTATTTCACCTCACATTTCTTACAGACAAAAGGGTTGCATAAAATTTGGACAGACAGCTTTTGTTTTCCTCTTGTTTTCTAACTTATCTTAAACTTTTCTTTTAACATGATTTTTAATCTCAGCCCAACTGTGAAAAGGCAGCTCCTGCTTTCCTAATAACAGGGTGTTGGTCAATTCACTGTCCACTGAGAACAAATGTTTCTGACAATGCTTTCCTCAGTAGTGATCTCTCTTTTTTTTCCCTTTCTTCATCTATAAAACACTAGATAAGCTGCTTTTAGAAATGCAGCTTTCAATTTTAAACTGGTTTATGCAGCACTTCAATCCTCAGTCATCAAATTCAGTCCTTTGTAATCAGATCATTTATAAAATTGCCCAAGGAGGAATATTGTTTCCAAGAGGTATGAGTAAGATGCCATTATAAGGATCTAATAACAAAACCAAGTGTTTTCACTCAAAAAGGAATAGCCTGACCTGGCCTGGGAACACTGTAGTAAATAGTTAAAATCAACCTATTGAGCTTAAGGCTTCAAGATAGTAGGAAAGGACAGAGGAATGCTGGACTGCAAGTTTGTCTCCCTAGTGAGAAAAGTCTTCCATATTGTCTGCTGCCCACATGGAGGCTCAGTGTGCTTACTTCATTCAGGTGATTTTGTGTCTGTCTGCTCTATGAGACAGTTTACATTTTGCCTTGGTACTCTTTGTAAAAGATTACTGCACGGTGCAAGGTAGACTTCAAAATACCCTGACTCCACAAGGAGACTGACCCTCTGTCACAAGCACTATCTAGCTTTTTTGTCTCCAAGAAAAAGAGGGGAGCTGAGGCAAAATCTAAACCTTATAACGAACAAAACAATTAACTCAAAATTTAATAATTAGACAGGAACAGGGCCTTAATGGTGAAAGCCTTGCCTGCTAGCACATCTTCTGACTTGGATGGTGCTGCAGTTCTCGTCTCTGGTTTTAACAGGTACAAACAAGAAGTCCAAAGGTAGAAGCAGATTACATAGACTTTTAATATCTGAAAATGGATTGAAATGCTTGATGTCACAGGATCCAGTGTGTTTTCAGAAGGGGCTATAGAGATAATAGCAGGAGACTTGTGTTTTGCTCCTGGTTGTACTAAGCAGGACTCAGAATTACACAGATGCAGGTGGCTTTTGGTTCAAATCTGCAATCTGCTGGATCCCACTGAGCTTTATTTATCTCAAGATTTTGGTGGTCTGAAAAGGGCAATTCAGACCACTGTCCAGAGAGTGGCACACTTAAACAGGTGGCAGAGAGAATCTCCTTCCCCTGCTCCTCCACCCCTTTAAAGTCACATCTGGCCAGAAGTTCTGCAGGTTTGTCTGGGTCTGCAAGCAGAGGTGGCTCTTGGGAGACAGGAACCCAAATAGTTGAAACAGTGAACACAATAAGCTCTAATTAATTTAGACAGGACACTGTTGGACTCTGTGGACCATTTTGAAGAGATCTCAAAGGAGAGCTTAAAAAGGCAGCTTTATTGCCTGGAGGCTTGACAGAAGTTAACACTTCTCCTTGAAAAGCGCAAGTCAAAATGGATGAAAATTGCTACATCTAAAGCACGGATGAGTTTGGTGGATGAATCACTAGGAAAAAAACTTTACAAACTGTTTTGTAAGAGGACAAGCCTAGAGAGCTCCCTACTGGTCTTTAAGTACCTATGAAGCTGTTTTTTCCAGTATTGCAGTAATTGTGAAAACCATGACAATTGTGTTGAGCCAATTGTGTTGAGCCAGTTATACATTTTGCTTTGTAATAAAAGCCATGTAAATCTCTGATACTGAGGTACTTATGGAATGCCAAAATCTCCTCCAGATAAACAAACAAAGGTAGTTAGCATCAGGTCAATTAAAATATGCTTGAATGTTGTTTTTCAAAAAACTTTTAAATTCTTTGTGATGTAAATAAAATCAAGAAATTCTCTTTAACTTGGGAATAAAATGATTTTATTTTAAACCCCCATACAAATAAGATCTTAGAGCAGTTTCAAGATTGGATTTCTTTCTGAGATCAGAAAATTTATAAAATTTTCTCTGGTCCACTTTTGACTATTTAATATTTTAGGAACAAAAAAAAGTCTTAACAGCCTCTCAACTACCTCTGCTCACCCTTAGTGGCCAGGATTATTTTATTTCTCCCAGTAGTCTTGAAGTTGAAGGTGAGATACAATTAAGCTGCAGGCAGATGTGCACTGTGGCTCACAAGAGTTTTTATTAATATGAAGTTCCTACATAGTGAGAGCACAAAATGCATCCTTCCAGTTTCCATAATAGAACCCACTTCTGAGCAAAGGTAAGGTGCAGAAATACCACTGTTTGTTATGGGGAGCAATCAGCCAGACAGACCAGGACAAAAAGGGCTTATCTTGCAGTGAGTTAATTTGAAGAGAAAACTATTTTGGATTGAAATCTAATCAAGTGTTTGAGACAGTTCTGTTTGGAAAGGGCAGATGATTTTCACTTTGAATTGCTTCATTGCAAAATCTCTGCCAAATTATCTTGCTGGCAAGATGGAGCCACCTGGCATTTTTGAATGGCTGCTGGGAGTGGCTGCATGCCAAAAATTTGCCAGACTGCGGCGATTAGTTTCAAAGAACTTGGCCTATGCTGTTCTTTCTCTGTGCAATGTCCTCGGGTCCCCAGATCCAGGCAGATTCCTGCAGTTATCAGGACGGATGTGGAGCTTTTGGAGTTAGAGAGGATGCTATCTTGAATCTTCAGTTTTGGTCACCATGGGGTAACATGGCAAATTTCTGGTGTTCCCAGGAATCTCCTTGCTCTTTGCCTTCAGTCTTCAGCTGTGAAGTATTTGTTGAAAGGCAAAGGTTGTGCATAGCTGCCTTTCAGTTTTGTGGAGTAATTATTCTTCTGGAAATGAGAAGGTTGCTATGCTGAGAGGCCACAATGGGAGGCACAGGCGTTCTTGGCTCTATATCCATTGTGAACATCCACAATGAAGAGGCTCCTGCCCCACTGATTAGAAGTGACCTTTGCTACTAGACATTTTTTCCTTAGCAAATATGTAGGTTTGATAAATCTCCCACATGCTGAATAATGACCCAAGGCCAAGCACCAATTAATAGTCTAGTTTATAAATGGAGAAGGAAACAGAATCTGCCTTTTAGCCTTTGAATAGCAAGCCTGCTTTAAACAGCTTGACTGTCATCTCTTTAAATTCACCTAGAAGATCTGTGGGCTTTAGCTCATTGCCTCCATGGATCTCTTCATTCCCGGGCAAGTTTTCCAGGACCTTGGTGTAAAAGAAGCTTAGGCCTGCTATTTGTGTATTACTGAAACTTCTTTCAAAACTGCTGTGACAAGTAGAACAGAACCATTATAAAGCATGAATTTTGGGAAATGTGCCTTTGGAACTTTTTAGGAAGGAGGAGGAGAGACCATCTGTTTTGCTTGTCACAATTCTTGTTTGTTTAAGATGTGAATTGCCAGAAATGTGGAAAGATTGGGTACAACGACAAGTGATAGAGTAATTTTCACACTGGACTTATGGGAAGCATGTGTTGTCCATCTGTGTGATTCTCATTTTATGCAAATTTAGGAAATATAGTCTTATGTCTAATTGTCCAAAGGTAGTTCTGAACATTCAAATAGAGGAAAGATACCACGCCATATCGTCAGTAGGCCTTCCTTTGGCTCCGTAACACACCAGTGCAGAATGCTGCTTGTTTGAAACTACAAATCATAATAAACATTTATATTTAGAATCCCATAAAATAATGTTCCGGGGCCTGCAAAACACTTCAGACCCATGCTTGGGTTTTCCTGGAAGTGGAACAGGATGCCACAATTCTCCTGACCTTCCTAAGCAGGTGTTACCAGCCTGCCCTGAGTCATGTGCTGATGCCTGCTGGATCCTGATTCTTGGGGAATACTAGAAGAGGTTGGTGAGAGGCTAAAAAATACATAGCTGTATATGGTTAAAGCTTAAACAAGTCATATCTGAGCTTCTGCGAAGAAACTTTAATTTAAGGTTTGTTTTGGGGGAGGAAAGTGTTTATTTGCCTTCTTAAAAAAGAAATCACACTCCATGGAGGGTGATGGAAGTTTTACCTGGAGCATATTGCATTTTTCAGAGCTCGTGAAAATGATGCTTCCCCTTATCTACCCTAAGCAGTTTCATTGAATAGGTCCCAAAAGATTTTCCCCTTCTTTTTTTCTTTTTATGGGTTCATGGTTCGTGTACAGACTGCAAATGATTCTGCATTTTTTTTGCCCAGTGTGACATCTGGAAATGTGACTAGAAATAATTCTAAATTCTACTGTCATTGGAGTGCAAGGACTCCCAATTTAAAATACACTTTTTTGAGAGTGTTCATTCAAGAATTGCTTCAGTGCTTGATCTTGTAGAAAGATAAAAGAGATCCACATGCAGTGAATATGAGATTCAACTTGGAATTTCTATTGGAAGTTCCCATGAAATATTTTCCTTTGTTGGTGATTCTTTAAATGGAACAATGCCAGCACTACCAAAGATTTAGGTTTGTGCTTACTGAACCCTCTTTAGACAGACACGTTGGTTCTACCTACAGACTTTTAGGATTTTTTAACTGTCTGCTATTGTAGTTTGGATGATTTCAAGGTGATTCCCATTCGTGATTTAAAAAATACTCTATTTATAATATGGTGTATCATTAAATCAGAAAAAAACCCCAACAACTCAAGAAGACAGATTTTTTTAATACATAAGAATATAGCGATGGTAATTAGTAAACACACTGATTCTGAGTCCTTAAAATCTCTCTGGCTTTTGAGGAGAGCTCTGTTGTCTTTGTGAGCAGAATGGAAATCTTGTTTGTAATGCCTGTGGGTCAGTTCTGTGATATCTGACGTCAGAAAAGCTGTCGATAAATATAGGAAAGACAGTGTAGCAGGACTCCAGGTTTTGGCTGGGTCAAGAGTACTGCTATATATAATAAATCTCAGACACCTTCAGGTATATGAAGCAAGGTATATGATGATGGAGAAATTGACTGACTAAAGAGAAGATAGGGACCATCACAATCAAAGAAAATGAGAGATTAAGCAGAGCCTTAGCTTCCTGTGCGTTTCACATGGTGAAGAGACAGAAACTAGAGAAATTAAGTCTTGTGTATCCAGCAGGACAAGAAAGAGAAGTGGGGAAAAGATAGAAATCTATATTATGTGTACTGAGGTAGAAATCCATTTTTGATAGAGCAGCTCATTATTCAGAGAGGACTCTGAGAGAAGGGGAACGGAATGTTTTCTTTTATCCAGCAGGATTATTTAATAAGTAGGTTTGCTGTTTTTCAGGTGAGAGGGGCTGGAGAAGTATTTCAAGTGTCTTTTGGTTGCAATATCAAGCTGCTGGTTTTGGTGGAGGTGGGAACCAAAGATGGAGGAGGACAAATGGAAAGGGAAAAGTTAAGGTGACAGAAGAGGGATGCTCCTGTGCAACTCAAGAGGAATGGACTCCAAAGTGGGGAACTGCAGCCTAGTGAAACACAATCTCTTTTTCTTTCTGTGTGTCTGTTTGTCTCAAAAAGCTCTGTGTCAGCCTTCTACTGAAATGTGCCTTACCTCGAGGAAAGACTGGTCCAGACTTAATTATCTTAGGAAACTAGAAGACTATTTTTTTTTCTGTCCTAGAGGACTTGTTAAATGCATCTCCACAGTAGATGAGTACAATAAAGCTTATAAAATTCTTAGATATGAGTACTTTGAGCTGTAAATAGTAAGTTATCTGAATATAACTGCCTGTTTAAAAATTTTAAATGGAACATATAAGTATATTTCATATGTGGCTGCCCAGTAGAAGCTGCTCCATAATTAAGGTTTTCTCCTTGTCAATGTATGCAAAATACATATAAAAAACACTTACATGTAATTTTATGGTTTAAAGATAAATGTATATCTTTAAGACAAACACAGCAGCCAATTTGCAACAAGCAATAACATATTCATCTTTTGATAGTGGAAACTTGATGTCTGAAAGAGTGAACTGAATTACTAGTTCTATTTCCTCTTTCCTTGGATTATGTAAGGATGTGTTTAAACTCTAGCTGGTTTGCCAAAACCTCTGTGTTTTCTTTTGATGCTTTTATCAAGCTTTACCTTATTCATGCAAAACAAGAAATTCAGGAGATTTGAATAAACCATTTGTAGCTGTCCATGTTTTCTGCTAGTATGTTTTAATCAAGCAATGTTGAGCTATATGTTGCTATTTTACTGCTTTCTCTTTGTCTTTGCTTGCCTTCAATAGAAATAATTTTTACCAAAGCTGCACCATGCTCCTGCCATGCTGCAATGTGCTATATAGATGTGTCCTATAAGCAAGTTTGCTGAAGTATCTTTGTGTTGTAAGCTGATTTAAGGAAGCAGGAAAGAAGAGGTACACCTCCTCTCTTCCACACCCAAAATATTGTGGAATCTGCAACAACTTCAGAAATTCTTGCATGTTGCTGGAGGTGGTTTTAGTTTTCACACTAGAAGTAATTTAATTTCAGCACTTAAAGCCCAAAAAGCTCCAACATATTGCTAGCGTGCAAAAATTCCATGTGTGCTAAAAAACAACAGCATATGGTTGGGTGGGGTGTGACCAAAATGAACATAGTTATCACATTGTGAACTTTCTTTTTACAGACTTGATTAAATAAGGAAGAGGGGGGCAAAAGGGGGGCATCTAGGACGAGAACCTGGAATCCTCTTAGAGTCTGTCCTTTCAAGTGCTGTGTAGTGAATGGGAAGGTTCATCTTGCATAAACTGAGGTTTAAAATAGGAGATTGACATTTCATCTGAACATGAACACAGAGACAAAGGAAAGGTGGAAAGAAGGCAAGATGTCTCTGGGTGAATGGTTAGAGGTGAATGGTAGGACATTCAGGCCAGAGGGGAACTTCAGCCCTCCCTGTTTGCTCTTAGCAATTAGGTAGATTGGGATTACTTGGTTTGAATTGGGTAGAACAACTTTTAAGAGGGTTCATTTGCTGGGACTATGTGTTTCAGGATGTTTAACAACCTTGCCATCAGTTCTTCTCAGCAAAATCATATGCAAATAAGTAATCTCTGATTGTGACTGTATATACATTTTTTTTTTTTTTTTTTACTCAGGTCTCTTTTCCGTTGAGTATTTGAGACCTTATCAGGTCACCATATAGGAATATCTAAAAATTGCACAAATCAAAATCAGAAATATTTCTGGAAACTTGGGTCCAGATACTTGACTTATCCTTCTGAATCCCTGGTGGCAAGGTTGAAACCCTTTTAAGACAGTAAGATCAAAAATCTTAGGTGACTAATATCAATATGCAGTTGTTTTGTGTGACTGCACCTAAAATTCCTCAACTGAGTGTATCTCTCTTCAGTCACTGTTAGTGTAGGATGCCTGCCTAGTTTACTTTGTTCTTGTCTGCCTTTTCTTTCCTCTTCTGGGTGCAGATATATAAGCAGAAGCAGAATCCTTATTTTCTGGCATGTCACATACTAGTCTATCTGGTTTTCGGGTGCGAATACCATGGCAGCCCACCTTTGCCACGTAGTGGCCCTTTGCAGGTTATTTTACTGCCCAGTACTTGGCTCTCTGCACAACCAGCACTGTTGTCCTCAGGGCAAGATGCCTTTAATTCATATTCCCAGTCAAACAATGTCGTTCTTGCTGCAGAGGCAGAAATCACTGGGCCAAGTGAGCTATATAATGCAAAATGAATCTTTATTTTCTGCATGCAAGTCTGTCAGATGGTTAAAAGTTAAAAGCAGTCCTAGTTTGGCTCTGTTGTTGAATAATTGGTGATTTCTGTGAACTCTGTAATCTACTCTGGTCTCTAATGGTGAATTTTTCATGCTTTTTGTTGTTCTCTTTGTCTTCTTAAGTGAATGGTCATCCTTGAGCAGCCTTAAAGATTAGAGCTTGGCCCAGTTTTCTTTATATTCTTGCAAATGACAAAATAACAATTCACATAGAAGTCTATTCTTCCAGTTCCAAAGCTAAGAACAGAAAATTAATTTGGATGACTTTGCAACTTTGGAAAACCTTTGATTTTTGCCCAGAAAGTCCATTGCTCATGTTAATTATGTTGGCTGAGACAAAGTATCTTTTTTAGAAAAAAACCCAGGTTATTCCGTGGAACAATAGGGTCTGTCAACATGTGACAAGGCTTCCATATCTCAAGGGGAGGATCCAGTTGATGCAAGGAAGTGTCAATCAGGATGTAGAGCTGCAGGAAGTTAACTCATGCGTACTCCAGGGTTGTCCAGATCAGATGAAGAAAGTGCCGAAAGAGCTCACCCGTCATAACCAGCTGAGAGATGAGCTGTGTATGAAAGACAGGACAGCTTGAAGGGCCCTGAACGGTGATCTCAGGAGATGTGTCCCTCAAGGGACAGAGACGTGCTTCATGTCCTTGTACAGTCACTTGAAGCAACTTGACGTGAAAATACTAAATAAAACATAGAGAACCCCCAAGAGGGCATTTCACTGAAGAGCCCAAATGGGAATTATCGAGCCTTTTAGCAGGTGTAGGGCCCTGCCTGAAAGTGGCATCATAGATGTCTCCTGAGTCTTCCCAGTAAGCCAGTAATGGATCTGCAGCTTGCCTGATAGTCTGTCATAGGCTGTCAGCCATGGCTGGGAGGAGGGACGGCAGCCTCTTTTGTTCCCGTGTCAAGCATGCAGAGAAGGGACTCCTAAGTAGATAATTCAAGGGGAAACAGCTGCTGAGTTCTCAATTCTCCATGACTCTCTGATTTTGCTTTCTTCTCTTAATGTATCTGCCTGCTGCTGGATGAACGTTGTGTGCTGACAGTCCAACAAATAAAAAAATGCTATAAACTTCCTTGAAAAACTACTGTGAACTGTAGCTATTTTGATGCTTATGGGAGAACAAGTTGAAAGGCTTTCTTGAATATGTAGGGACATGGATGGATAATTTTAAACTACTGTAAAAAAAGGGCATCTCACTTCGTTTCCTTAGTCCTGGTTTTTAAAAGCAAATGGAATATTACAAACGCTTCTGGTTTTGTGATTGTGAAGGAATTTTTTCCCTCTTTTAAAAAGCCTCAGCACTTGACGTCACTTGAATATATGAATATGTAATATTTCACTTAAATAAATGTTTGAATTGTGGCTTGAAAACACAAGTCCTGTAGACATAAACAGGCAGACTGCTGGCAAACAACCCTTCTCACCTGATAAATGTCACATAACTTTTAGGCATATATCAGGCTTCTCACTTGCAGATTTGGGATATTTTGGTTGAGAGTACTTGAGTGTTAGTGTCACTTAGCAATCTGCAAAAACATCCATGAACTCCAGTAAGAAAAGCTTGTCTTGGGCAGTTGGTCTCTGTGAGAAACTGACTGGCTATATAAACATAAAGCCTCACTACTTCAATCCTGGCTCTAAATGAGGGTGTCAAATTCGTGATTTGCAGTTTATAATAGCTCTGAGCTGGCAGGCCTTGACGCTGGGCCGGTTCTGGGGGTCTCCTTTAGGTTTTTTTGGTGTCTTTAACTGCACGCCGTGCCCCCGGCTGTTTTTGGGGTCTGGCTCGGCGCGGGTGCAGTTGCTCACGGCGGTCAGCAGATGGTGCCATTGCACCGGGCAGGGCGGGATCCCGGGATGCTCCAAAATCCGGGACCGCGGGCACCCGGCGGAGCGTGTGCTGTGTCTGAGCCGTGTGTCCGGCTGGGGGACAGCCTGGCAGAAACTTCCCACAGGGCAAAACGCGCTTCTTTCCCTCCCCTACACACCGTCACAAAGGTGAAGTGCCGCACGGCATTAACTGGTTTATTTGTGTGTGTATGCTGCTGAGGTTGACGGCCAAGGAGTATGTTAAAAATCTTTCTTGTTTGCCCCCTCTGACGGGCTACGGGGCAGGAGCCTCTGTTCCAGTGTTTTAGTTTGAATCAAGAATGATGTTGTGACCTAAGCACCACAGGGTGGTCTCAGAGCACACGGAATTGTTTCCCTTAGGATGAGATCAAGAATTCCTTATGCACGAAGCACAGGAGACAGTCACACTCCAAACACATCTGCTACAGCTGTTAGGGCCCTCAGACCCCAAGCACGGATTTGAGACTTGACTGAAGACATGCCCCCCAAAACCTTCAGTGTGGATACTCTTGGCTCCAACTGTTTCACTGTATGGATCTGCTCCTTTCAGGCTGTGATAAATGTTAATTTTGACATAGACTAAACTCACTCTAGAATCAGCTGACAGAGATAGTGGCCCATAGGGGCAAATGAATGCCTTCAGTTTCAATACCTGCCTTTGCATCAAGTAGGGGATGTGGATAAACCCCATGGTGATGAAAAGCTTCTGGTTTCCATACACACAGAGGCCGTGTGGGCATCTTGCTGACTGTGCCACTTGTAATTTGCACTACTGGCTGTTCAGACAAAAGATTCAGAAAATAAATTATTTTTTTTTTCTTCGTTGTTTCACTTTTATGGCATGGTCTCAGGCTTCCCACAGACTCAGGCAGGTGTTTCTGTGTGAGTTATGCCAGTTTTGAAGGCTTTTTTCACCCCCGCCTTAAGCTTGTTACCATTCCTCTTTTAAATCCAAAGCAAAAGCTGTGGAGACACATTGAGAAATTTGTTCTCGTCTGCACTCCTTTGAAAAAAGCCCTCAGAGATCTAGAAAATGGTGGTGCTTTCATTCTGCAAGCTGCCATCAGTTACTAACATTGATATTTTTTATTATAGACAACCCTCAAATACGATATTTCTGGAAATGAAAGTTTTTGTTGCTGAGTAGAAGAGAGTTAATAATCCTGAATTTATTTAAAGGTTATGTTTTCTATATTCATGTAAAGTTATACTCAGTGGTGCATAGAGATGAGTGGTAAAATCTGTGAAGCCTCCAACAACTTGGTGAGTGGGCATCCAACACCTCCTTGCTAGAACTTATTCCAGGATCTTTGCAAAATACATTTAAGATAATTTGCAAAGTCTAAAATCCTGGAAGCAGGAACTACCAAATTTGGGCTTCCTGTATTGCTTTCACTCTTGCTGAGCTGTCTGCTGCAGTCATGGCTGGGGAAAGGATTTAATGTGATATTTCTGTGGCTGTGCTGCCTATGCTGCAAGGAGGATGCAGTGAGACTTCCCAGACAACTGTGATTCCAGCGTACTCCAACTTCTTCAGGTGTCTGACCTTTTAACTGTAGCTCTTAATCCTTCAATTGAGGGTCTTTGGGTGAGATGTCATTGTGCTTTTATGGAAAATTGAAATAAGCAATAAAACAAAAATTTCCATAAGAATTCACCAGGATTGCTCATCTGCTGAAAAGTAATCATGTTCATAAAACCTTGTTGAATTTAACCTTGTTTTCATTCTCTGAACAAGGTTTTTGTTTGAAATAACATTGAATGAAATTTTATCAAATGATAGTTTCATTTAACTATTACTCTGCTTACTTATCTAGGTATTTTGAAGGACCACAGCAAACCTGGAAAGGAGTCCTGTATTCAAAATTACACTTAAATGGTTAAGATGTGTTCCATTATTTAACTGAGTATCTTATCAGGGTGGCTTTGAATTGCTGGAAAAATGAGTAAAAAATACTGCTATTTTTCAAAATGCTTTGTTTTTAGTGAATGTAAGTTGCCAATGAAATGTTGCTCTCTGAGTCTAATTTGTAATAGTCAAGGATATGTGACAAAGAGCTTGTTTAAAAAAAACTTTATTTTCTATGTTTTATTCTTAAAGATGGATTGAAGGAAATATGTTGAAGGCAAGTTGTGCCAGCACTGCTTAACCTGCTAGTATCTTGGAGATTATTTTTGCTGGCTTTGTAGGCCTTTTCAGAGTGATCCTTGAAAATGCTAATTAATTTCAGGATTGCTGTGTATGTGATATGCTTTGACATACACAGCAAATTAATAATAATATAATAATCTTTCTAAAAGAATTTTGAGAGCAATTTATAGTTCATGCCAGATGTCAGTTGACTGAGTAATTTAACACACTTGTGTAACTGAAAAGTAATAGCTTTTGCAAGCCTGCCATGCTGCTTATGGATATGAATGACAAAATTTATGGGTTTTTAGCTATGTGCATAATCCAAAAACATTCACTCCCTCTTGCAGGGAATAAGCAGTACCAAAAGTGAATGTGTTTTAATCATCTGAAACATATAGCCCAAATGCTATTTTATTTGTTTAAACCAGGAAAAGACATAATTCCTCTAAAGGAAGTGCTGTGAATGCAAGACCAAGGGAATTGTTCTTGTCCTATCAGTAGCTGCAGAGACCACATCTCCATAAAAGTCGTTAAAGCAGCAAAGACAGCACTGTCAGCTTAGAAATTGTGCTAGAAAATGTACTAAGCCTCTGGCCCTGGAATCTAAAAGGCTTCTTTCTATGCTTGTGCCCATGTAATGCATCTAAGTCTTACAGGTTTTAGGCCTAGGTGTGACCCAGGCGTTTAGTGAAACCACCAGGATCCACCTTTCCAGGCTTGAGCTGCCTGGAAACCATTCAGCCTCTAGAGCAGATAGAGAGAGAGAGGCACCTCTGGGAGGAAGTTCTTCCCCTAAAGGTAGGTGGATGGTTTGCTTCTTGTGGGGAACCAAATCTAAGTAAGATCAATATGTCTGTCTTTTCATGCAAATGATGAAAAACTACAGAACTTAGTGGAGGGTGTTTCCTTTACCACTCAGGAAAAAGACAATTTCGCATTCATCCTGCAAGTCATGACACTGAGCATTTATAATTCTTTCCAATTTTACGAAACATGCCCATACATATTTGTTTTTCTTTTGATGCCTAAAGATTTTTTTCATATATGTGTAGCTTTGAAGATATTAATATATAGTTGTATAATTTCTAGCACTTTCTTATGATTTCTCACATTTCAGAACAGCAGCTAACCCTTTATGTCACATTCTTAAAATTCTGTTTAGTCTTATTTTCAAGAAAACAATTTTTAACAAATCTCCCTGTTTTGCACCAGGACTTGAGAGATGTAGCAAGAAGTAGGGCAATGACGCCCCTGGAGAGTCTCCAAGGGGCAGACCCAAGGGTGGATTACCAGGGCAATTGTTCTCCTATTGGATGTACCTGCTAGATATACTAATTAATTAGACTTATAAAAATTGTGAAGATCTCATGCCACGTGTGCACAGAGCTTTATTTGTGCACCTGCAAGCTTTCATTAAAGAACTGCTCTTTATATTACCACTTTTAATATTGTTTGGAAAGTCTTTATTTCATTCTAGGCAACACTTTCATCATTTCAAGTGAAACACCTCCCTCAGATCTAGGCTCTTCATAAAATATCTTAGAAACTCATGTCCACAGTGCTGCATTGTGATGGTTCATCCTAGGATATTGGAGCATCAAAGCATTCCTGGCTCTTCACTCTGCTGCCAACTCCATCTCCCTTACCCCTATTTTTGTCTCTGAGAAAGGATGAGCCATGCAAAGACTCATTCAGGTTAACAATTGTGGGGCTTATTAAGTTAAATCAAATGAGATAACCACTTTGGAGTGTAAGGAAAGGAGCTACAAGCCTTGTTCCTTCCTGCCTGCCATCAGTTTCCTCCAGCTAAGACTCTGTGATCTCAGCTCCAATAGAAACTGAGTGTGCTGGGTTAAATATTGGGCTTTATTTTCTTTTTATGTTTGTTTGTTTATTTGTTTGTTTTAATGGGTGTTATGCTTCTCCTGTAGTCATACAAGTAGCAACTAGCTCACTTAGAATATTATACCCGGGAATTTCCCATGTATGCATTTAGATGCCCAAATATATCTTTGAATCAGAGGTCAACAGGCAGAAGCCAGGTGAGGTGAGAGGAGGAGGACTGGAAAAGAATTGGCTTAATCAAAAATGGATGGGAAGGCGGTGAACAGTACCTGACTACCTTATCTGCCTCACTCAGCCTCCTGCACTGAAATCCCACTGATCTAGAAGATCTATTACTCATATGCAGAAGAAAGAGGGTGCACACCATCAATGCTTTCTTCAAAAAAAGTTACAAGTATTACGAATGGGTTGCGATTGCTATGTACCATAATTTTTTCAGCTCCTCACAACTTTGGTATCTATCAGTACTTTCATCTAAATGTAGCAGTCAAGAAGCTCTTGAGAGTAACCCACACATGCAGTGCCTAGCAGGGAGGGACCTTTGCTTTGAAGGACCTTCTGTGCCTAAGAAAAAAAAAGGAGTTACAGACAATGCTAAAGCTTTTTTATGAGTAATTTCCCACTTTTTCATTGGGAACATTTGACAAAGTTATCCTACTGACACATGTTATGAAAAACTGCAGGACTCTCAGGGGATGAGTTAGAAAACAGTTTTTGCCATCAGTAGCCAGCTAGGAGCTGATGCTCTTTAGGGAATCCCAGTCCATACATGCTCCATGAGCCCATCACAAACAAAGCCTGGACATACTTTCCCATGCTCAAAAGCACGGGGTCGATACGGGGACAGTGAGGGTAACGCTGTAAGTGCTACTCAGACTTTATTGGCTCATACACGAGCTGATCTCAGCACCTTAGCAGGACACTGACTGCCTTGCTTTTTGTTCTCAAAAAACTGTGCTCCAGAGAATGCAAGTAGATCCTGTGCATAAGCACTGTAGTTCTGAAGTGCCTGTAAGCCTATTTGTTTTCGCCATATCTCATTGACAGATTTGAGTGGTTTTGTGTGAGATTAGCTGGATGGTTTAGGCTAGAGAGATAGCTAACTCTCTGCCTCTTATACCTTCATCTGAGGAAGTTTCCCAATTGAGTTTGACAGTAAATCTGAAGAACATCTATGAGAAAAATATTTTCTCTGATTCTGATTGAAAGTTTTAAATCCAGTTCACAGGATTTCATCCAGGCTCCGCTCAAAAAGAAAAGAGAGGAATATTGCTTTTCTGTCTTTTTGAGATCAAAATGAAGCATGGGGTAGACTCATGTTCTACAGGCAAAGCTTTGGTTAGCTCACGTTGCTCCAGATAGCCTTTATCTTGTTTACATCTTCCTGCAGATTTGATAGAAGTCAGGAGAGATGCATACGATACATCAATGCAAACTTTCTTCTTCATAACAACAGTTTAAAAGCAATCTGCATTCCTTGTAACAGCAACTATGTTCACTTAAATTATAATGTTGCAGGATTCTTGTTAGACAAGACATGATTAATAGTTTTGATAACAGGCTTAAAAATCTGCTCTATATAAGTCATGCCTTCTACATTATTCTGACTGGAACCGTGTGCTGTGGTTCTAAGAAGTAATTTGCTTATTTATTTTAACATCCCATTTAATGAAACTTTAATGAAGAGCAGTCCTTATGGCAATCTTGGGCTTCGTGTGTGTGGGAGGAATATTGGATCAACGTCATCTGTAACATTTTTAGCTTGGGATTTTTATTGGTGTGTTAGTAGAAGGTCTGTGTTTGCCATCTACTTCTGTGGCAGTGGCACAAACTAAGTGCACTTTGTCAAGAGACAAGGACTTGCCAAATGCTGTCCTTGTCACCGGAGACTTACATGAGTAGCTACAACATCAACTAAGCATAGCTGCAATGGCTTGGGTTTTTTTTTTCCCTTCTGAGAGGAGGGAGGCTGTGTTGAGTTTGAGAGTATGGTAGCAGCAAGACTGCAGGAGTAAGATGCTCTCTTGTGTGTGTGTATGTCTGTATGGTGGCTCACTCCCCTGCTACAGCCTCCCCAATAATATATGAGAAGTGAATTTTTTCTCCTCTGATCTGAAACAAGGATGAATTTGGAAATTTTAGCACTTTTTTTTTAAACTTTCCTTCTGGTCAGCCCTACTTTATTAAGTTAGCAAATTTATACAAACTGGGAGCCCTGAAGTTGGCTAGGGATGCCCTTAAGATCACCACTGCCATTATAAAGCTAAAAATCTTAAAAAAAAAAGAGGATAAATCCCTTTTGTATGGCTCTGTAAGCAGCTCTGCTTGCTGGTTAGATTTACATATCAATGCATTTTCATCTTTTTTCCTTCTGAGCACTTCTGAATTAGGCCTGCTCTTAGAGCATTTGTTAAACCATGCCACTTAGGAGCTTGCAGATATTTTCTGGGCCATTTTAAAGTGTGACCAGTTATCAATCTTTGTACTCAAGTCCTATGTGTGTTTTCTGAGTAACAGTGTTGCTTTTTTCCTATTCTCATACACAGTGTCCTGTCGCTCATTCCTTCCTTGTGTTTTTGTCCCTGTGTGAGCTCAAATTGTTGTGGCAGCATTTGCTGAAATGTAGGAGGAAAATCTCTGGGTTTTGCTTGAGCCCTGCATGTTATGAGTTGGCCCTCAAAAAAGAAGATTCCCATTGCAACTCCAGCACTGACAGTGCAGTGGGAGAGAAGGAGTGCATGGCTAGGGAAGTTGATGGAGAAAGTGGAAATGCCCTCATCCTCTGTCAGTAAGATAATAATACTGAGTCCTGTGCTGGAGCACAGCAGGGATCACTGGGTTGGGCATCAGACTGTGAGGCTTGGTGGATGGTCCTCCTCCTTCCTGCACGGTTCTTGGACTGGATTGTCTCCACAGTCCTTCTGTACCACTGCTGAAGCACTTGGACACAGAATTCACCCCATTCTTGAATTTACCACACATGGTTTTTGCAGAAAAGAAAGGCAAGTGATGGAGGGTGTTTTAGGAAAATCTGTTTACTTATGGAAACTTGAACCTTGAGGAAAGGGAGGACACCTCACATGAGCAAGCACTGTTTTCTATCTTGTATACACACACACACACACATGTGCATGCTCATATGCACAGACCACTTGTTGCCAGTTCCTATAACTACTCACAAATCAACGATTACAAGACCACAGTATCAAACTGGAAGGCACTGTGTATTGCTATAAGGGTTTGCCTAGAAGAGCAAGTCAAGTTTTCCCAAAAAATCACTGATGTCAGGTCTAGAACTTGATTTTCTGAAGTTGTGGGCTCCAGAAAATGAGGGCCTTCAAAGCCATACTAAGCGCTGATTATCAAAAACATTAAATCAACTCATTGCATTCTATTATTACTACTACTACTAGCAGTAAAAACAGAGAAACATGAAACAATATAAGAGCAATACAACAATGTGAACAGATAGTAAATGTAATTGTTTATTAAATAATGTTTATTAATACTACTTTAAATTATTAAACTGATTCAAGAAGTCACTTACCATTACCATGTCCTTAAGTGCTTTTTCAAATGCTTTTGTGAACTGATTCAGTAACAAAGGAAATGGATTAGAACTTAAAGTAAACACCATGGATATCTTCAGCTTTAATAAGTTAAATATAGTGGAAGCACTTTTACTTGGGTGAAAGTAGCAATAGAAGAAAACTTAGAATTAAGTATTTTGGAAGAGTTTTTTCTTTACTATTATAAATTCTGTATTTTAAAGCTTCTCACTTCTTTAGGTCCCTTTTTTTTTAGTGGATGTGTTATAAAGGTATGTGTGTATATAAATATATATGCACAAACACATCTATCATCTATCTATCTATCTATCTATCTATCTATCTATCTATCTATCCATCCATCCATCCATCCATCTATACTATATGCACATGATGTCCAAATGTAGCACTCAGGAACAAATAAGCCTGTTTCCTGCAAACATGTTGCTGTAGCTTAAAGAGTTGGGCCCTGATACGAAAATTTGGCTGTGTAATAGTACTTCCTAATAGCACACTTGACTAGATTTTCAAAGTCTGAAACCACTTTCTGAAAAAATTCTGAAAGTTCTGAACCACTTTCAGACAGACTAATAACAAAAAAATAGAGAAAAAGTCATAGACTATGGAGTTTATGCCAATGCTCAAGTGAACTGGTGGAGTTCTTCACATGAATTTCCAGATTTTCTCATTATGCTCATCTAATACCCAAGGCCATCCTTAGAAGTTCATTAGCAGCTCTGATTCCTATAGAGCTCTTAAGATATCTGCCCATACAAAATTAGAAAATGTGTCACTTTGGACTATTGCCCATAGATTAGACTGTGCCAATTAAGTAGTCCCTACTGCCCCTACTCTGCTATAAACACAGTTGTATCATATAAGTAATAAAGTGCAGCAGAAAGAATCACATGAATTAGGTCCTGAAAATGTACTTTCTGTAACATTTCTCCCCTGTCCTGCCAGGGCTTGACCTGCAAAAATACTTTTTCACTTCAAAAAAGAGAGCTTCCCCAATAACCAGTTCTGTGGTGGTCGCAGCTTTCCCACACTGGGAGCTGAGAAACTGCACTGGTGCTTCCCAAACCCCGACACTGGGGACACAGCCTGCCCAAGGGCTGTGTGATGGGTATGTAGACATGTGCTTATCAGCTCCTGCAGGGTAGGCAGATCTCAAGAGCTTTAGATAGGGAGTCACTGAAGCCTAGACTTAGTACCAGTGCTGAAGTGTGGGCTTACCAGCTAAATGACTATCTTTGGACTTCTCCATGGTGAGAACCAGTCATTAGTTGGAAAATTGTAAATATTGTTGAATTTAGCAACCAGTTGTCTGGGAATTGCTGTCTGAGACTGGTTGGTGGTTCTACAGACCCTGCTGTTCCATGTTGCCTTCACAAACCCTCCTGGGAGCTGTCTGGAGGAGGGGTAGTCAAGCCTATTGCATTATATTTGGATGAAAAAAGTAAAAGAAAACTGGATAAATAAACTTCTTAAAATTACTTCTTCTTGTTTCAGTAGCTGGGCACCCTTGAGATGGTATATTGAAATAATAAATTAGGATCCTGTTCACAAATCTGTGATCTCTTTAGAGATGCAGATTTTTATCCATAAGCAATGATGTTTTCCAAACACCTTCTAAATAATTCATAATCAGGAACCAGAATGTAGAAGACTTTTAACTACAGAGTGTCAAGTCACTTTTCTTATTCATCTTGATCATATTCTTAAGCTTTTTCTGGGAATTTTCCAGGATTTTCTTTTTCTGAAGCTGCTTGTTTGGGAGAGTTCAGACAATTTTTGACCCCATTAACATTCCTATTTCACTATATATTCTCTCACTGTTAGGCAAAATGAAAAAGTAGGAAATTCAGTTCTGCTAAATTGAGTCCCCAGAACTGCTCCATCTCTCCTTAGTTTTTTCCTACAGAGCCGTCAGAAAACATGATCTGTTAGTGTGGTGTCAGCTAATCCTTCTCTCCCAATATAACCACTTTCTAAGCACATCAGCTCTCAGTAGGGACAGGAGGGCATGACAAATCTATGTGCAGCTTGGGCATTCTGGCTCCAATCTGTCTCACCTAGGGGTGGGGGTTCATGTCTCCCAGCTTTCCTCCTAGCACTGACCAGTGTTGATGGTTAAAACCCCACCTTGTCCTTCTCAGCCGCAAGAGCAGTGGTTGCTAGTATGACTAGGTTGCTAGGTTTTTAAAATAAAAGAAAACATGAGAATCACTTAATCAGGATGTAAAGCCTGAAATATGACAGGGAAATGTAGAGTTTTGGATGAGGAACATGTGATATACTAGTGTACATTATATTGATTTGTGTTGTATTAGTTAAGGAGTCTATAAGTAACACAATAATTTAGTGTTGCCTTGTAACTCTAGCAGATTCAAAGCCAACTTTCTAATGTTTATTCGGTAGGTATTTTTCAAGAGCATTTTAAAAGATCAACCATTTTTATCTTTCACTGATAAGGCTGTTCTGATTTAGCTCTGATATTTGAAATTGCTTCACAGGAGTTGTTACTGCCTTTTTCTGCCTGGGCTTACCTACTGCTTCCCTTTGATGGTCTTTCTAAATTCCATATCTGGGCATACATAAGCAGAATGAAAGATTTGCCCTCCTGTTCCTTAGCAGACTTCCACATCCCCTCCTTCAGGGAAGATTTTGGGCTGGAGTTGCAGTCCCAGTGCTCGAGGTTTATCCCAAATCACTGTCTTCTCTGCCCCTTATCCTATCTCATGTGGTGCAAGAAAGAAATACGCTGCTGTCAGGAATCCAACACAGATTCTGCTGACAAGTTTTCATCAGAAAATGACTCTTTAAAGGCATCCCATAATCACCTGGGACCTGTCAGTGGTTCTTGTTTGCTGGACAGAATTGCTCTTCCTTTCTGAGAGAGTGAGTGCTTGAAAAAATTGAACAAAACCATCACTTGGAGACATGAAAATCTAGTGATTTTTGTGTTTGCCCACAAAATACTAATGTCTCCTGGAAAGAAGCTTGTTTGCACAAATGTCTTAGGCTGAACACAAAACAATGAGCATAAGCGACTGAAGAAAATGCGTTGTACATTTTAAAAAAAAGTAATTTTCACAGTTCTATTGTTCTTTGGATTATTTCTCTCCTTTCTGTGCTTGTCCATATTCCTATATAAGCTTCTGAAATTGCAGAGTTATTATTCTTCACTTAAATTTGGAGGGAATCTCAGTCTTCATTTCTACTCAGCATCAGCTGCAAGCTTCCTAATAAACACTCAGCTTCTATATTCCCCAAATTTTCCAAGCAGTTTCACAGTTTCCATACAGATGAGCTTGAATAGTCTTTCATCTTTGCTCCTTCACATCCACATGAGCTGCTGAATTGCCTTCATCTTGCAGGCTGCTGAGCTGTATCTGGAAAGGCAGCAGTGTTTGTAGTTTGAGATGGTAAAAACAGTCTCATGTATTTGGTTCTAACCTCTTGTTATCCTGTATTTAGGATTTCCTCAAACTTTTGCATCTTTAGATGGCTTTTCTCACATGCGTTTTTTTGTCTCCAAAGGTGAGAGAAAATAATAATATAAAAAATAGTATGAAATTTATATGTTGCTGAAATTTATAACATGGTGTAACATGACTTTCTGGAGTGCTAAAGGCTTGAAAATGCATTGATGTTAATGTAGTTGATAACTGGGGTGCATTTATTTATCCGGATTTTTTAATCTATATATACCTGTATGCAAACCACCACACACACAAAAACAATGTCTCTGAGTACCAATGTCTGTTTAATCATAAATATCCAAGACCTGTCATTCTTTGATTGTTTGCAGTTAGTATAATATAAATCTCATTAAATATTCTTCTGTCAAACCGCAGAATCTATAAACAAGTCATCTTTGCATTCTCCTTATGTCTTTGCTTAAAATCAGAAAAACTAATAAAGAGAAAAGCTTTTGAATCCCTTGATTTAGAGACTTTATTTCCAGCAATGTTAACAAAGCCATAACATACCTGGATTTCCTGTTCCTGTAAGCTTATGATATTATTGATGTATTTAAGTCTATTTTATTATGCAAGATTTGCATAATAACTGAAGGAATGCTTTAAGGAAGAACAGAGTTATTTGTATAGCACTATATGTAAGATTTTTAAACACTATTTGTAAGAAAGAAAAGCTGATTCATTGAAACCAAGCGGTGAAATTGTATACTTTGTCAAACTACCCAATTCAAAAATACCTTGAATAAATGAATTTAAAAATCTTGTTGTGAACATTTTCTTTTATTTGAAAATACTTCTCTTTCTCTTTCTAACTTTCTTCCTACTTCTTTTTGATTTGCTTTATTTTTCTCTATCTCTTCCTTTTTGTCTATTGCTCTCATTCTTCTCTTTCTTGCTTTTACTCATTCCCTTTCAAAACAATTTTTTTTTTTACAATTGTATTAGATTTTGGCTCTTAAATATACATTAAACATTTTTTTGTTGATCCATGTTAAGATATCTTCTATTTTCTCCCCCTTTTAATTTTTTTTTTAGATTTTGACATGTTAGAGAAAACAATGAGGATTCTCTTCCTAGTAAATTAATTCAGTTACTCAGTTGTAAAATAATATTTTTCCTGTCCTCCACCAGCTTATGAGAAGGCTATTTATTAATTTATGTTCATTTATGCCTATATTAGTGTTGAGGTCTTTTTTCAAGACAACATTAATGCTAACATCTTAGTTATACAATTACTTCTTTGCCTGTACTAGTGTTGTTTCTTCTCTGGTATTTGCCACAGTAGTCGTACCTCCCCTCTGACTACATTTTGCTGAGCTGACAAATCAGGTTCTTGTGATCAGCTCATGACTGGAGATTACTCACCCTCTTTGCTGTTTTGGCAGCCCTTTGCATGACCACAACTGATCAGACCATCAGATCATAATCCCACTGTAGGCTTGCCTATACCTAGGTTTATAACAGAAAGTGATTTCCTCCCAAGCCATCCCAATGGCTTTTTTTTTTTTCCCCCGGGGCATACCACACATCTGGCATACAGACACTATGTAACAAACAATATTCTAAGTCTTATTCCTCCTACTACCTTCAGCCACCCGTAGTCCTAATTTATAACATGGAACAGTTTCATTAATTCCAGAGTGTGATCTCTCACGTTCTCAAGAGACTTTAAATCCTATTTCTATTATTCCCAGTCTTTAAAGTAATTATATTTTTTTCTCACATAATATTCTAGAAGTCCTGCATTTTTCATAGACAAGGAAAAATGTTTCTGGGACATCTCTGTTGTTATAATCTGTTTCTTCTTTTAAATCAGCAATAATGCTCTATTTTGTTTGTATATAATATTAGGAAGGCCCAGGATGCATTAAAGTGTATAGTGTGAACACTGACCCTTGGTCATGTGTTTGAACCTTCAGTTCAAGGGGCTTCAACAGTGCCAAGGTGTCTGTCCTGTGCTGGCGGGGTGCTGAGCATGTGGGGGCTCTTATTCCAGTGTGGAGCTGTGGGGCTGAAGCACCCTGGGACTGCAGCGTGTGCTGCAGCACATCTTGCATCCAGACCTCATCCAGGGAAGGATGGGATTCCTTTCCAAAGATATATTGCATCCTACATTCTACAACGCTTCATCGTGTGTGTTTAAACCTGGCTCTTGGTCTAGGAGTACAACATCTTACTAAAAACCCAAGCTTACTAAAATTAAGCTCGCTGATGTGTAAGTGCAGAAGGTGCATATGTTGGTTTGATTTTATATTGACTGTGATAAAATTAATGCTTCTTTTTTCTTACCTTACAGATTTCTATGTTTTTCTTAAATACTTATGACTTATAGCTGGTATCACTGGTTTTACTGAGGTCAGAATCTGACATTGTAATTGTTCGAAATTGAGCAAAAGAATTGCAAAAAAGAAAAACCCACTGATTTTTCTGTTTTCTTTTGGGGTTTGGCATTCTTTTCAAGGAAATTATTTCTTCTGATTGGCCTTTAGAATTCTCTACAGAGGAGAGGTGAGGAGCTATAAAACTTTAAAATAGGTCAACATCTCGCTAATTATTGCTTTAATTAGTGACAGCCACATAATTTTTTATTCTTTTGTTCAATTTAATAGAAGTCAGACATATCCCAATTTTTCTAGTTTGAAAGAAGTAGTGCCCTTGATTTTTAATGGACTTTACACTGTCTGTAGATTACCTGGAAGTGTACATAGTAAAAAATGTAAAGATTGTACCTTTAGATTTGCTCTCACAGCTGCTCTTTTAATTTTATCCACTAATATTAGTAGACTGAATGTAAATTTTCTAAAGAAGAACAAATAGTGAAAAGTTCTTAATTAGGTTTGAAAAACAACAGTGTGGGGGTAAGAGCTTTTACAGGAACCTGTACATTCAGTAAAAAATGTTTTCTCAGTTGAATGTCTCACACCCTGGATGTAGAACAGTAAATCAAATCATAAATCTCTAAATGGTCAAAAAATATTTTCAATAGCTCTAATAGGTCTAGTTTATAAGACAGGAATGATGTATGGAATAAGTTTTAGGTTCAAAAAGGACTGCACAGTTATTTTATACAGATTTTGCAAAATGATGTAGTGTTGAGCTATACCCTCTGAAGTCAGGAAGACCTATATGTGTTAGTCATTTCCATCTTCCAATTCTTTGTTAAAATAATTAAGAAAAGAATGTTGTTGCCTTGCTTACTAACTTCTTTAGCAGCTGCATTAAGATCGGTTCAAGTACACACTAGTAAACTCCTGTGTACAGAGTACTTTATTTTTCATCTCCTTGTACAGAAAACTTAGGAAAAACCTGTTAATGATGGGATTAAAAAGCTTAGATTGCATTTTAAGTACTTTTGTACAAGTACTAAGTGTGTATTTTAGTTAATATTTTTTAATGTGCAACCTGTACTTAATTGCTTAATAAAGCAATTATTCTAATACGACAACTTATAAACTGACTTTAGCATGAACAGTACATCTGTTAATTTAATAGTTTCTTGGTGCTAATTAAATTGTCCTTAATTTACAATTTAAAATATTTTATATTAACAGTGTATTTAAGATTTGGTACTTCTTCCCTGTTTCCTGATTGTGGAATTTCTCTAGTAAGATTTTCTTAAGAGTATTTCAGACACACAAATGTTTAGTATTGAGAAATGTGGTGCTTTTAATGCGCAAAATATTGTTAAAGCAGTTCCAGATTAAGGGAAAATTAATTCACATGAGACAGCAAATTACTGTCTCTATTATCTCACTCCTGAGTTATTGTGGTAGTTGATCAGTATTGGAGGAGCTAAGTAATACAAAAAGAATGTGAGGAATTTTGCACAGAGTGTGAAAATGAGCCTTGTGTCATACCTTTGCTGGCCGGCTCGTTGACTCTCTCACCCCGTGGCAGCCACCACCGTGCACCAGGCCTCGAGGCACCAGACAGGTCACTTGTCCTCTGCTTCCCTCTGGGACTGGGGAAGATCCTGCTGCTGGCACAGACCTGCAGGGTGGAGGCAGTGGGACTGTGCTTCTTCTGCTGGAGGGCTTGCTTTGCTTACTGCCTGACTTACCTGTGCTCTACACCTTTCTTAGTCACCACCTTGAATACGGGAGGACAAGCAAAACAAAATTAAATGTTGGTATTTATTCTTCCTAATTCAGAAGCTAAATTAAAGACTTTTAACTTTGTGAGAAACACTGTGTCTGTAAACTGGCCAATAACTTGACTGTGCCTCTTGCTCTAATTTGTCCCTGAGTGAAACCAATGCCCTAGACTGCCGCAACAGCTGCAGTAAGCAGGTAGTAGCTCATTTGCCTTCATATTTTCATGCCACAACTGATATTCTATAGCTCTGAATTTAAATGAGACAGATAGCCTTGATTCCCACCCGGGAGGTACGATGAGAACATCCCTTCTCACGCTCTACATCACAAAACACTTAGAATGACGTGCTCTTGACGTTTTGAAGTTATTTTTTATTCGCGACGTTGCTTCGAGATGGTTCATACTCGAAGTTTCCCGGAAGTTTTCCGCCGCAGAGGCAGCGCTGCACTGCGCCTTGCTGGGATTGCGCTGGATTTGCGCTGTGCCCTGCGCGGCCGCCAGGGGGCGCGGCAGTGCCAGGGGCACGGCGGGGGNCGCGGCCGCCAGGGGGCGCGGCAGTGCCGGGGGCACGGCGGGGGCGGTGGCGGAGGAGGAGGAGAAGGAGGAGGAGGAAGAGGAGGAAGATGAGAAGGAGGAGAAGAAGGTGGCGGATCGCACCAGTGCCCGCCCGGCCCCGCCTGGGGCAGCCCCGGCATCCCTCGGGACAGGCTTTTCCCCCGGGGTTCCGGCTAGGAGTCGCTTAAGGAGGGAAAAAGGAAAAATAGCTTTCTTTTTTTTAA
>VXBI01008338.1:551068-592752 GCA_013397375.1 Toxostoma redivivum | reverse complement strand
AGCGAGTACAGCAGAGCCCGGCCGAGCCGGGCCGGGCACGCAGGGAACGCTGAGGTGGCTCAAGGCCTCCTCTCACCCTGCGGGGCCGGCGGCGGGCGCTGAAGTAGGGTTTTCCTGGCTAAAGGACTTGGAGGTTGCGTTTCTGCAATTCTTAGGTGGAGGCAGAGCGGCTCGTCGTTCCCGTAGCTCAGCCCCGAGTTTACTGGAGCTGTAGGGTGGGTTGGAAGTGCAGCAAAGTACATCTGAAAGGGGAATCCAATTAGAAGCGCGATCAAAATAAAAAAAGAAATTTGCCTGAGAACCACGTCTGCTGCTTTTGCTGTGGTATAAAGTCCATGACTCATCATCACTACTCCCTTCGCATCAAACAATGGTTTCAATCATTTTGGTACTGCAGAAAGGCAAACTAGACGATGTGACATAACGGAGCAGGATGAAGAAGAAGAGATCGCCAGTATCTAGGCTCCTGTTGGGTTGGTGTTGTTGTTGTTCAAAGGAGCTGTTTTATAGATCTGTTCCATATTATCCTTGTCCGTCAAAGTGGCGTTTAATTTTTCCAATTGTAGAACTTGGTCACTGATAAAATCAATTTAATTTACACCACTGCCATTCAGCCGACCCGAGCAGAAGATTTATTTTTGGCTCGGAGTTGAAGGGAAAAAAAGCAATCGTATGCAGAATGCAGAGATCCTTTTACTTCTTTTGCGGGCAGTAAGAAGAGAAATCACTGGCATTGCATTTTAACAGAGCTTGCTCTCCTGCAGGAGAATTATAAATGTAATTTCTCAAGTCTTCTGCCTAGAATCTTGAGCAACCACACGAGAGGGATGACAAGAAAAACAGAGCAGCTCGGGCCCCCGGAGCTCCGTGTGGGCCGACAGCCCCGCTCACCCCCCTTTCCCGGGGTGACACCAGCCGGCTCCGTCCTCGCCCGGTCCCTGTCCATGGTCCTGACCCTCCGGCTGCAGCGGGCGCTGCTCCGGCGGCCGTGCCCACGGCCCTGCGCGCCCCTCCGCGCCAGCGCGGCCCGCGGGGCCGGGGAGCTGCCACCCCTGCGCCGCGCTTACAGCAGCACCTCTGCTTTGTTGTTATTATTATTATTATTAATACTATTTGTTTTTTTAATTCAGCACCTTGGAAGGAAGTGGCAGTGATAGTGAGGATTTACCTTTCTTGGGCTTTGTTTGTTAGCTCTCCTTTTTCAAAGAGCTTTTAATCACTGACGCCTGGGCAAACCCACATTCTAATGTAAAGTGGTGAATATCGGACAATAGTCTTTAAACTTCGGATTCTCATTTGTTTCCTTAAATGGATTAACGTGCAAATTCAGACGCGGTTTTTGGTAACTGGTACCTACCTACGGGATGACCTGAAAAGAACTGACAACATTGCGAACTGGGTTTTTTTTTCATTAGAAGTTGCAGCAGGAATAACTTGTACACAGTGGTTAAATAGCCTCTAAATTCTAAATACTTTGCATATGTATATATATATATATATATATAGTCTCTTTCTGGTCTTAAAAGAAAGATCTTGCTACGTGGTTACATGCATGCGCAGAGATACACTCTCTTTTACGTACACATACATGTATATATACATAAACTTTAAATAATTTAGTGGAAAAGTCAGGCGTCGCCGTTGACAAGTCTTTTCTCAGATCACACACACGCACGCACACACACAAAATTGGCTAACGCCGTTCCTTAGCATTTAAAAGCAAGTACAGGTCTCGAAATATTATTTCTTCAGTCCCCTCTTCTCTCATAACCTGCTCCCTCGAGTAGAATAACACGGGAAAAGAGCAGCTGAAATAGCCCCTACGCTGCAAGAGGCTCTGAATGCATCAGCTTTCGAAATTGTGCACTAGCCCTGCAAAGAGAAATGTGTGGGCTCTCTAGAATGTGATGTGCTACCAGCTGGGGAAAAGGCAGAGCTGAAGCCATTCACACTTCGTAGGCTGGGAGATTTCTTTCAAAAGAGCCCTGAAGTATTTAGGATTTGGGGGAAAACCCTTGTACCGGAAGAAAATGGCCTAAACACAATAGGACTCGCCATTTTCTCCTTCCAAAGCACAAAGCAGCTCCGCGGCTTCAGCACCACACAAAGAAAGCCTGGACCCTCTGAATTCTCTTACATTTTCCCCCACGATTTCAAAAGCCTTCCCCTCTATCCGATCCGCTTTCCCAGGAGCGCTCTCACAGAAATAAAGAAAGAAAGGAGGAAAGGGAGGGGGGAGAAAAGCCACTAGGCTAGGCGAGAGGGAGACAGTTTTGGTCTTAGTTTATTTTAAGCAAATCCTGCCGCGGGAAAGTAGCACCATCACATGTACACATGAGGAGTGTGTCTGGAGGGGGGCGTGGGGTGGGGGGGGATGTGGTTTGGAATCCCAAAAAAACAAACAGCTGGAAAGCTGTTTTGACCACCGCATTCCTTCGAGCTGGGCGGACTCAAGTTGCGCTACAGAGACCCAAGCAGACCACGCTGCCTGGGGATGGGTATGTACACACATAGGTGTGCACATTCCCGGGCCAAAACAGAAAAAAAAAAAAAAATCAGTCCATCCGAGCTCACAAAGTGATGTCGAAAAGAGCCCTCTGTCCCTCTCAGTGCCGGCTCCTCCGCGCCCGCGGAGCCCCGCGCCCCCGGCTGCTGCCCTGCTGCCACGCCGCGCTCTGCTCAGCCGCCCGCCCCTCTCCCTCTCCCGCTTTCATTTGCTTATTTTAGGAAATCGGTAGAAGTCTGGAAAAGAGGGAGGATGACATATTTAAGGAAAAAAAAAAAAGAAAGGAAGAAAACAAAGAATCAAACAAACCCGAGCAATCTCAGCCTAAACAACAGCCTGTCACTATCGCCCCTGAAATGCAGCAAGAGACTTTGTACTTACAGGCAGTGCTAAAGTGAGTAATCCTCATCCCAGCGTAGTTGGGTTTGTTAGGGTTCTTTTTTTTTTTGTTTGTTTGGTTTTTTTTCCTAGTTGTTTTTAAGTACTTTTTTGTTCCCATCGTCCGTGGCTCGGAGTGGATTCAAACAAGACCGGCCAGTTAGCAGGAATAAAAATAGAGGTGATTTCATTGTGTAAATGCAGCAAAGACACAAGAAGCCGTGTTTCTTCTAATACTTTCTGCTTGGGAACCAGCAGCTCTCAGCTCAGGAAAGCAGGACTCTGAGTGAGTCCCCCCCTCCTCTCTCTCTCTTCCTCTCTCTGTCACACACACACATACACGAACACGAATACGCACACACACATGCACACTTACTTTTCTTCTTCGTGCTTTTTTTTTTTTTTTTTTTTCAAAAGAGGGCAGGCCGTTCCCTGAATCCCAATGAGTTAAGTCAGTCACTTTCCTTCACATGCATCACAGCCTCCTTAGAGCTGCAGGCACAAAAGAGCATTTAGCTGCCTCTAATTTGTGTAGAAGGCCTGGCCTTATTCTTATTTATTTATTTATTTAAAAAATATATTTAAATAGTGTATTTCACTTAGTATAAAAATACCACATCCCCAACTTTGACTACTGAACCACTAATTGTAACCTTTTCAATAAATTCTTGAACTTGTACGCATACTTAGCTGGTCTGTAGGGGCTTCACAAGAAATTGTGAAATATTTCTCAGCTGCACAGACCCACACCCTGCTTTCTGCAAAGGTCAGAGCTATACANNNATATATATATATATATATATATATATATGTATAGCACACATTTGCATATGGCAGAGTGTGGCTTGCTTGCCCATGTCAGGAAGCCGCAGGGCTGGCAGAAGCCTGTCACGAGGCAAATGAAGCGCCAAAGCGACCCAGCGGTGGCCCTTGCCGCTGCAGAGCCACAGCCAGAAGAAAGGCCGGTCTGCGCCGGGGGCCGGCGGGCTCTGCCCGGCCCAGGGCCATCCCCGTCACCCTACGACACCGCCCGGGGTGCCCTGCGGGACACCAGGGTGCTGAGGGGTGGCCAACGCCACCCCGACATCTCTGTCACCTCAGGAGTTCTTGACACTTTCTTTGCATGTTTGTCATCCCCTAATTCCAGCTGCACTTGCTCAAATGGGTGGTAATCCGACTCTAGAGGAGATTACGGAACCAGAGATAGCCGCATTTAGGATTACCAAAAGGAAATGAAGGAATCTAATCCACTCCCACCCCTTAGGTTGCTGGGTTTCAATAAGACCTTATACCACCTTTTAGGATTTTAAACAAATGAATTTGCTTGGAGAAGGGAACAGAAAGAGACCGAGTGATAGAGAGTGTGTTTGCCCATTAAATGAACTGAATAGTAGAGGATAAGGTGAATTGCAAAAGCAGCCAGGGCTGATCTGCTTGTTTTTTTTTCTGCATCCCAATACGGGCCTAAGGCTTGTAGCTTCCTCAGCGCTCTCCTCAGGACCAGGGCAGGTTTAGGAAGCCGCACTGGAAATCCATGTATAAACTGCAAAATCAACCTTGTACTGATTCGAACTGCAATACGACACTCCCCCACCACATCAGACACCTCAAAAGCCAAAACCCGACAGCATAATGTGAAGCTGTAAGTACGTTATTTCCAGTCAATAAGAATTCCAGTCAATCAGTAAACCATAGAACGTGCCTATCTTCAGGGGATTGTTTCCTCTCTATTCTGGTTGCATAAAGCCAAACAGAAAATAACTAGTGCTTGCTACAGTGACAAAAGTAAAGTCTTCTTGGTTTTCCTAGTTTCACTTTCAACCAAAGAAACAGCATATACTTTTGTTTCCAAAGGTATAGGAACTCTGCAATGAGAGAACTGAGCTAACCTAGTACTGAGATCCGGTCCTTCTGTAGAAAAACTATAAGAAGGGTAGTACAGAATTAAAAACCAAAGCAATTTAAAAAAAATATCAAAACCCCCAACAAACACCACCACAGCAAATAGAAAACCTGTGAAATTTATAGATGTTTTCTTTTTGTAATTTCAAATACACCCTTCCATTTCCCAGACGATTTTTATATTCAGAGTGCTAGACTGACTACAAGCCTCTCAGAATAATATTTAATATGAATATGCTTAATTGTACTGAGCTTCTTCATATACTGATTATCCTCCGTGCGTTTTCAGGATAGTCTAAAATGCTCTTTGGTTGTAAGGAAAGAGCCCTAATATGAGGGGGAAAATGGCTAGTCATCCCTGAGTAAGATTTTGGTTTGTAGAATGCTTGTCATGGTCCTTTGCAATCCTGGAAGCAACGTGAATCAAAAGCCTCGGAAGAAGACTTACGTCGACAGAGAGCCTCCGTATATAGCAGGCGCTAATTATTAAAGCTCATTCCCTTATTTAGGACTCTATTTTCCTTAGCAAGCCCATCATCCTGACACAACGCAGCTCAGGATGTTTGTTGAAAGCTTATGAAAATGTAACCCAACTCATTGCTAGAAGTTGTTGCTAATTAGTTGATAATAAACTTCTCCGTCCAGGACACAAAAGTCTTTCAGAAGTGCAAGGTGTTCTTTGTGATGCCCTCACAAGGGGAATTAGCATATCAATTCGGCGGGGGAACAATACAGCAGGGCGCTCGCCTTGCCTCCCTCCTCTCCTCCCCCCACTTCCCCCTTCCTGAGGCTGGTGCGGTGGCTACGAAAGTGTCAGGCTGGGGTGCCACGCTCGGCTCCCGCCGCCCNTTATTTATTTATTTATTTAAAAAATATATTTAAATAGTGTATTTCACTTAGTATAAAAATACCACATCCCCAACTTTGACTACTGAACCACTAATTGTAACCTTTTCAATAAATTCTTGAACTTGTACGCATACTTAGCTGGTCTGTAGGGGCTTCACAAGAAATTGTGAAATATTTCTCAGCTGCACAGACCCACACCCTGCTTTCTGCAAAGGTCAGAGCTATACAATCCACAATTACTTTCCAATGAGGTCTTATATCAACAAAACCTCCTTGAAAGGATTACAGGCCTCTAAAAATAAAGCTTTAATCTTAGATATATATGGTGACATATTCCATTTCAATCAAATATGAGGGATTGTTTCAAAAAATGACCGCACACACAAATGTCTGTTTTCATGCAGGGTTACTTTTTCCAGGTGGACAGAGAAAAGTATAAACAAGGTTATACTCTCTCCACATTTCATCACCTATTTTATGTTTATTCTTTCTTCTAGTGAATACAGGAACATCCATTCACGCATATGTGTGTGTGTACATATATATATATATATATATATATATATATGTATAGCACACATTTGCATATGGCAGAGTGTGGCTTGCTTGCCCATGTCAGGAAGCCGCAGGGCTGGCAGAAGCCTGTCACGAGGCAAATGAAGCGCCAAAGCGACCCAGCGGTGGCCCTTGCCGCTGCAGAGCCACAGCCAGAAGAAAGGCCGGTCTGCGCCGGGGGCCGGCGGGCTCTGCCCGGCCCAGGGCCATCCCCGTCACCCTACGACACCGCCCGGGGTGCCCTGCGGGACACCAGGGTGCTGAGGGGTGGCCAACGCCACCCCGACATCTCTGTCACCTCAGGAGTTCTTGACACTTTCTTTGCATGTTTGTCATCCCCTAATTCCAGCTGCACTTGCTCAAATGGGTGGTAATCCGACTCTAGAGGAGATTACGGAACCAGAGATAGCCGCATTTAGGATTACCAAAAGGAAATGAAGGAATCTAATCCACTCCCACCCCTTAGGTTGCTGGGTTTCAATAAGACCTTATACCACCTTTTAGGATTTTAAACAAATGAATTTGCTTGGAGAAGGGAACAGAAAGAGACCGAGTGATAGAGAGTGTGTTTGCCCATTAAATGAACTGAATAGTAGAGGATAAGGTGAATTGCAAAAGCAGCCAGGGCTGATCTGCTTGTTTTTTTTTCTGCATCCCAATACGGGCCTAAGGCTTGTAGCTTCCTCAGCGCTCTCCTCAGGACCAGGGCAGGTTTAGGAAGCCGCACTGGAAATCCATGTATAAACTGCAAAATCAACCTTGTACTGATTCGAACTGCAATACGACACTCCCCCACCACATCAGACACCTCAAAAGCCAAAACCCGACAGCATAATGTGAAGCTGTAAGTACGTTATTTCCAGTCAATAAGAATTCCAGTCAATCAGTAAACCATAGAACGTGCCTATCTTCAGGGGATTGTTTCCTCTCTATTCTGGTTGCATAAAGCCAAACAGAAAATAACTAGTGCTTGCTACAGTGACAAAAGTAAAGTCTTCTTGGTTTTCCTAGTTTCACTTTCAACCAAAGAAACAGCATATACTTTTGTTTCCAAAGGTATAGGAACTCTGCAATGAGAGAACTGAGCTAACCTAGTACTGAGATCCGGTCCTTCTGTAGAAAAACTATAAGAAGGGTAGTACAGAATTAAAAACCAAAGCAATTTAAAAAAAATATCAAAACCCCCAACAAACACCACCACAGCAAATAGAAAACCTGTGAAATTTATAGATGTTTTCTTTTTGTAATTTCAAATACACCCTTCCATTTCCCAGACGATTTTTATATTCAGAGTGCTAGACTGACTACAAGCCTCTCAGAATAATATTTAATATGAATATGCTTAATTGTACTGAGCTTCTTCATATACTGATTATCCTCCGTGCGTTTTCAGGATAGTCTAAAATGCTCTTTGGTTGTAAGGAAAGAGCCCTAATATGAGGGGGAAAATGGCTAGTCATCCCTGAGTAAGATTTTGGTTTGTAGAATGCTTGTCATGGTCCTTTGCAATCCTGGAAGCAACGTGAATCAAAAGCCTCGGAAGAAGACTTACGTCGACAGAGAGCCTCCGTATATAGCAGGCGCTAATTATTAAAGCTCATTCCCTTATTTAGGACTCTATTTTCCTTAGCAAGCCCATCATCCTGACACAACGCAGCTCAGGATGTTTGTTGAAAGCTTATGAAAATGTAACCCAACTCATTGCTAGAAGTTGTTGCTAATTAGTTGATAATAAACTTCTCCGTCCAGGACACAAAAGTCTTTCAGAAGTGCAAGGTGTTCTTTGTGATGCCCTCACAAGGGGAATTAGCATATCAATTCGGCGGGGGAACAATACAGCAGGGCGCTCGCCTTGCCTCCCTCCTCTCCTCCCCCCCCTTCCCCCTCCCTGTGGNTGCCTCCCTCCTCTCCTCCCCCCACTTCCCCCTTCCTGAGGCTGGTGCGGTGGCTACGAAAGTGTCAGGCTGGGGTGCCACGCTCGGCTCCCGCCGCCCCGGGCCGAGCCCGCCGCGCTCCGCGCTCGCAGCCGCGTCCCGCTCGGGGCGGCAGCCGCGGGACCACCGCGCAGCCCAGCCCTCCGCTCCGCTGCCTTTACGACCCCTCCTCTGTGCCGCTGACAAATGGAGATAGCTGGGGGTTTGCGAGCCCCCGCCCTGCCTCCCCCTCCCCTCGCCACCGATGAAAGGGTTTCAGCCTGAGAGCCTTTTGCAAATGGATGTTTTACAACGCCTCCCGCCCCCGCCAAGGTAATTCTGCTACCCAATATCCTTAATAAAGACTGTTGTTCCCCCTTCAGTTGTTAAAGGTTTCCCTGACAGACTGGTCTTTTCTTCCTCACCTCCAAAGGGTGGATTTCTAGACCTCCCTATGCAGGTGTAAACGCATAGAGAGAAAGCAATGGTCCTGATAAAAATGTTCAGTCAGTCATAGATTCAAATAACTGAGGGAGAAGAAATCCCATTCTTAGCAGTTTAGCAGAAATTTGTCATATTGATTGGAACATTCTTCTGCTCTTGGTGGTTTCTTTATTTTTTTTTAATAAAAAAAAATTATGCCTAAAAAAATTACAAGACACAAAACCTGCAAATGCAAGGCACAACCAAACACCCTAACCTAGCCACTTGATGACATGTGTAAGTGGATACCACAGAAGAACGGAAATCCATGTATAACAGGCCAAAGAAAGCAATTAAACAAAACTCTACGATCCTGAGGCCTCTGATCCCTCTAACCGTGCTCCTACCCAGAGGCTCAACAGATGCAAGACTTATTTATCCTCATGGTTAGAGAGAAAATAAATGCCTAGGTTGGAATGAGAATTGTGGTTTGGACCCTACAGGTAAATCAGAGCAAGTCTATGGAAGGACATGCGCCCTCCTTGGTGGCTGTGGATGAAATCTTTTGTTTGGAGTGTGGGGAAAGGGCCAGCCTTCAAGGAGATAAAAGCTATGCTTGCTTAATCTGAGAAAAATTAAACCAAGATATTTCAATCTTCTGCTTTTATTTAATTTTTTTTTTTGAAAGAAGCAGTGCTCTCCAGTTGGCTCCCACTCAAATAGAGACTGCTTCAACATAGTTATTTTTAGGAATAATATGATATGTAATGTGCATTAAGCATAGTAATATGGCAAGAAATAAAAGAAAAGAAACCTCAATTTTCCCCTTAAATCACTAGGGAAGCAGTAACCCAGGAAAAATGTGTTGTGTAATTAAAAAGGAAAAAAAAAGTGTTTATTAAGAGAAAATGTTTGTTTTCTTAGGTTTGTATAGAAAGTCTTGAGCAATGAGAATAAAAGCCCAAATCCTAGGAGTTTTCATGAAAGTCAGTTTAGGGAAGAAAACTGTTAAGGATGGTTGTTTCCCCAAATGCAAAACATCAGGGAGGAATCTGAAGAGAGCTTTACTTTCTGTGCAAAATCTCCATTGTTGCTTGGCAAACAATGGGAGCTCTGGGCGACTGGAAGGCTGTGAGAATGAATAGGGAATCCGCAGGATGTGTGCGGGTCAGTGCTTGGGGTCTCTGTCCTAAAGCCCCTTTCTCAGCTTGCCACAATAAAGTAGCACAAGGTTTAGTCTTTCCTGGGTCACTGGCCATCTTCTATTATTCAACACTTCACAACAAAAAACACTTATTAATCAGCGCTGACCAGAGGCCCCTTTTGAAACAAGAGAAGGGGAGAAAGAGAGGGGGGAGACAGAAAAGAAGATTGAGAAACCCTGAACAGACCCTCCCAATACAAGAGCAACCATAGGCAGTTTCTCAACTGGCCAAAGAGATTTTTTTTTTTCTTTTTGCCACAACAAAGTTTCCAATCAGGTCAGAGAGGACCGGACTTTCCTCCCCTACCCCCACCCCTGTTTTCTCTCTCACTCTCTTTCCTTCTTGCTCTGAAGATGATGGAGACATTATTTTGCAAGTAAGGATGGTTTTAGGTCAAATTGCCAAGGTCTGATCTTAGAGGTGCATCCTTGTCATATTGGAAGATAAGGCTGTTTCTCATCTGGGCCTCAACTCTGGAGATGGCATAGGAGAGAAGAGGTTTGCTTGTGGGGTGCTGCTCTTGTGCTTTAAGAGCTGATGGATGAGGTGTCAGGGCAGAAGTTGTGTGAGGACTTGGTATGAGACAGAGTCAAATGTGCCATTTATTGACTCTGCTGAGGGCAGTCGTGGGCTTCTTGTTGTTGGTCCTGATTTTCTAGCATTATACATTGCACAGGACTAAACGGTCAGCTTTGGAAGGAAAAGGAACTAATAGATTTAAGATAAAAACTTTGTATTCCTGTGTGCAAAAAAGGATTCAAAAGCAGCAGTGAAAAGGAATCTTAAGGTCCTAAAATGTGATAACTTAATTCGCAGGGGGAGGTGTCTGTTTGTTTGTTTCTTTCTTTCTTTCTTCTTCTTTGTTACCTTCTGATAATTTTTTTTGGATATTTAATTATTCTTAAACAAGTTGGTATTTCTATGTAATGAAATATGCATAGATTGTCACACAGCACACATTACAATGTTCATGCCTCTTAACCCCCCCTGAAAATGATGCAAACAACTTTTTACAGAGAAGTTTTGTTTGTTGGCTAGAACTATTTTTAAAATAGAGTGCACAAATGAAAAAATGAAGTTGTTCAGACTTTGTTAACAGTACAGGTACAGATGTACCTAAGAGAACAAAGCCATTTGTTCTATTTTTTTTTTTAAATTTAGCAAATGCATAGAGACAGCAAATATTGAATCCCCTGTGGATTACCTGAGAAAATGAAATGGTTCTCTCAAGAAAAAATTAGTCCACAAGAAAGGTAAAAACTTCCTTTTTGTTTTTTTTCTCACTGAATTGTGCGTGCTTGTGCCGCGGTTGGGGGGGTTTGTTCGTCTGAAGTTGATGTGGACATTTTAGCTAGAGTATATAATGAAGTATTATAAACCTAAGGAGAAGCTGTTCCTTTAAGCCTTCTGAATATCATACTTCATAGCACGTAAGCTGTGACTAGTGCACCATAGAACCCCTCACTTAAGGGTATTTTTAGTGGAAACTGGAATAAAGTGTTATTTGGAGTGCAGCCTCAGTGGTGCTTTACCAGAGTTTGCATTGCAAACATCAGGCTTCAGCTCACAATTTGTTTGCAGGAAATGTGTTTTACTTAAGTGGAGTAGTCTCTCTTTTCCCCTCAAATATTGTGTTACTCAGATTTTGTGGAGCTTGATGTTCCAGCAATGGAGTAATCAAGTGTTACCTAAATTATTTAAAGCTTGGGATTAAAGGCCTTAGCTCTGAGTGCTGACAAGCTTTCAAATGTAGCCTGGGAAAAGTTTTGTATCCTTTCCTGTGTGTGTGCACTTTGAAAATAATTTGGAAAAGTACAGTGAATTATTCTCAAAATGTATGCATAGAGAGAATGAATAATTCTTTTACAAGTTGCTCTCCAAAGGAATGAGTGACTATTAAAAATACAGCAGCAATATATACACAATAATATTGTGGCACCTGGAATGTTATTTTTAACAGATCGGTTTCTTTCATGGAGCTTGTTTAAAGGAGCTCTTTTATTTTAGAATTTTGGTTTGGGCTGAAACATAAAGAATGTAATAATTCAACATATATGACCACTTAAAATGTTAAATTCCTGTATATTTCGAGGCCTTATCTTTTCATCTTTAGGATTCTCAGTGGCTTGAAGATTCTGTGTGCTGAAAATTAATGGTTTTAAAGTATGATTACCTTAAAATGTTATATAAAATACACAGAAATGCATTTTTAAACAGCTAAATTTTATTTCCACCTGTATGTGGATTTGGTGACCTATGTGTATATTTATTCACGTTCTTCTTTGCCATAGCTTTGTTTTGTGAATGGAAGAATTGTTGGTGTCAAACAGTTGTAGATAATTTATTTCTTCTTTTAGATAGTGCACAATTTCTGCTATACAGTAATGTAAAAACAGATGCACAGGTCTGCTATATTTGAGCTTTCATTGCATCACTGATATACTTTGGATGATATTCTTTAAAACTAAGGTGATTCACAGAAATGAGATTTTTTCTAGTGTGTCAAAAATACAGCAGAGAGCTACATTTTTGCAAAGGTTTCATCATTAAAAGGTTGTTCTGTGCCATCAGAAGACATATATTAAAAATGTTACTATATAATGTCAGCCTCTCTTTCCATTCTTACTAATGGCTGATTGTGTGAATAAGTCCCATTTAAATCAGTGAGACTATTCAAAGGCTGAGATCCTACTCTACATGACAAAGGGAGTGACAAAATTTGGCCCACAGAATTGAATGGGACTATTGGAAGAATGAGATAGAGCTGGGAGTGAGGAAGGATCCTCAAATCTATCTGTAGTATAAAGCACCATTTTTACACAGTGCTTTAAAAACACTGACATTTCTGCACGCATTACTTTGTAGCATCAGCCAAGAGAGGCAAACAAGCCGCTGGGGATAAGTAAGGCATGTGAGGCTGGCAAGGATGGAAAGTGGAGAGTCTGGATTGCAGGCAGAAATGCAGGGTAAGATGATGGAGATCAGCAGGGAGGGAACACCAGCACTTTGTCCATGGGACATATGTGTCAGCCTGATGGGCCAGTACAGAACTGAAGAAGGGGTTAAGAGGTAAAATAAGCTTGAGGTAGCTACGGTACAGTATGCAGAAAACAGAAGGGGTGTTTACCCACGTTCTGTGATTTTAGAAGTTTTGTATTTCTTACGTTGATATTTTAAAGTAGAAAGATTTTTAAAATGTTGCCTCATCTCTACAGTACATCCTGGGTTAAAAATGACTGATCTTACAGTAACTATTGCAGGTATCTATATGAATTTGGATGCTTTGTAGTAAATTATGCCAGATTTTAACCTAGAACAGATATAAGAATCTGTCTGATACATCCTTGAAAACTACACCTTCTACATTTGTTTTCACGTGTGTCACTATAGATTGATGAAGAAAAGATCTTGCATATACATCTCTTGGGTTTTGAGTCTGGAGCTTGGACATGTGTAAATATCTGTGTGTTTATTTTAGCAAGTCTTCTCCTTGATATTGAATACCAAGATTATATTCATTCATTAGAAACTCTGCTGTATTTAATTATAGGGAAAAACCACATGTGATTTACCTCCTAAGATACTTATTTATTTGTCCACTCCAGAAGTTGTAGTGTTACTATGAAAGTGTTTCTGGCAAAGACAAGGAGTGAATAATCAGTTAAAACTGTGACAGAAGCATATAATGCTTTGTTAGGTGCAAACATACTTTTTAATTAACTGGAAGCACAGAAAACACAGAGCTGTGTGGGATACCACAAAACCTGATGCATAGAGCCTCAATGCACCTTCACTCTTAGCCACACCACAGATTTTCCTCCTGTTCTGCATAGCAACATTAGACATTTGTGGATATTTTGTCTCATGTTTTAATAAAGGCATTTATTTCAAAAGCCTGTGGGATGTGGTTCGATTTAAGAGCAGGTTGATGACAGTCTACCTGCTGAAAGGTCTCAGCTCATTGTAGCCCAGGAGTTTGGGACCTACAGTCTCAGCAGGTGATGAGCTGAAAGCCAGCTGGGAGGGGCAGCAGGGAATAAAGAGCTGAAGGTATTGGTCAGTTTGAAAGTTGTCTTTATAACATTTTTTTTTTCCTCTGAAGTAGAATCTGAGCTTTGAAATGCTCACCAAAAATAAGTATTACTTATCTGAAGAATTCAAAACTAATGAGTCATTCTTTCCAAGCCTTTGATTATTTTTTAAATAATACATTTAAGGCTTGTTTGCCTGTTTTTGAGCCTGAGGCCCTAGTGCTTTCACACTTTTTATCTGCAAAGGCTGGAAATTTACTTTAAAAACAAGATTTGAGCTTCCCTTGCAGATATCTTGATTAGAACAGCTGGGGCTTTATGAAACACTGGCTCATGGAAGTGAGAGAGCTAGCAGCATTAGGAAGCTGAGGAAAGGGCCTGAAATTATTGTGGAGTCTTATAGCTCAGAGAGCTCAAATAACTATTCAAAAGGCTTTTAAAATCTTCTGTCATTCCTGGGGGGGGGGGTGTTGTTTGTGTAGGAGAGTGAGTTTGTTCACAGATCCTCAGTAAAGGACTGTGGAAATATGGGGAGAAGATGCCAGTGAGAATAAAGTTGGTTGCTGATGTGTTGGGGGAGAGGCTGTGTGTGGATGAGCATCACAGAGGAGTGCAGGGGTAGAGGTAATAACTCCTTGCAGAGGCAGGAGCAGGGGATTGGGAGGGAAGCTTCTGCTGGTTCACTTGATGGCTAGTTGCTTTAGCACAGAAAAATTGACAATCTATGCAGTAAAATTCAGCTTGCTGCAGGTAAGGACTGGTTCAGCTTGGCTGCAAACACCTGAGCTCCATGCAAGGCTGAAATTGCTCAAGTATGTCTTTCCTAGCAATTTTTTTTTTAAATGATAGACGTCATAGTTTTGGTAAATTGTACCAGTAGATGGCGTGCAGAAATGTTCAGCACTGTTCGTAGGTTTTATAGGACAAATGCAAGTTCTTATATTTCTTATTATTGAAACTGGTTTTGGGTACAAAAATATGTAAGAAGTAAGTTTAATGAGGTGATTCCTAGTAAGCAGAGAGGTTGTCCACATAAGGGGAAAAAGAAACAAAAACCAATGAGATTAATTTAATCTATCCTTCATATGTTTTCAGAAGTAGCTTTTCAACTGCTGCTGCTTCTTTTTCAACACAGTCAAAGCATGCACTCTTCACCAATGGTCATTTCCTCCCTGGGCTTCACACTACAGTCTCTTCTTCAGTGCTGACCAAAATACATGGTTAGGCTTTATCTTGGAGAGGAAAACATAGAAGAGCAAATGTTTTTGCATCTTATTAAAATTTAAAAATAAAGACAATTGCAGGAAAGATGAAGATTTGGATACCTCACATAAAAATAGCAATGCTTTGGAAAGTTATGGGTTCATGAAATAGGGGCTGTTTGGTTTTCTTAGTTTTAGTTGGTGGCATTATTCTTGTTTGTTTATCTGTTTATTCTTGTTTAAACTTCCTGCAGAACTGGAAATGAAATAAGACTTCAGGTTTTGGGGTTTTTTTCTGTAATATAAAAATCCAAAAATAACTAATATAATTTATGTCATAGCTACCAGTTGATACTGCCCATTTACAGAGGTAAAAGTGTGAATTTGCTGCCAGTATCTCTTATTCCAATATGAACAGGTTCTGAAACTGCTTCTAAATATAGATGGTCATGCTCATGGTTGTGCATACATGAAAACAGTGTTTGATAAGTATATTTCATTGTATCAGTAATGCTCTGCCTCCTTCACTGTACTTCTCTAATGATTTTGAGGTTGGAGGTGTTCCCCACATGCTCCACAGAAAGAAATTACATAATGTTGTCAAAGAAAGTGTGATATGACTGTCAGGTAAGATTGAAGTTTGTTAGTAGTCTGATATCTTTTTAAAAACTAGGAGTCACTAATCAAATCCCCTACCAATCAGCTTTGTTCAAGCATTTATACTGACCAAACACCTTCAAAAATGCAGACTTAAAAACATCTGAGAAACATCCTCCCTTTCTTCTCTTATCTGTTTAATATGGTTCACTAAAATACCATGGAGGCATCTGAGAATTTGCTGAGATGAGATTTCTGTTACAAGGCCACGATGTAATGTACCCATGCAAAGCACTGAGAGAGAAAGGCCCATTGGACAACAGTCTGGGATATGCTGTGGTGCTCTTGGGCATTCTAGCCCTAGCACAAACTGCTGTTCATGGAGCTTCAGAACAGAAAATATGAAAATTTAGATCATTGCTGGGTTCTAATCTAAGTGTTTTACAGAAGTAGAAGCAGGAATCTGCATACACTGGAATTTTTTTACTTCCAGGACAGTGAGATGGGCAGAATGTTCTCCCTCTCTAAGATCTTTGCAGTTATAACAGGCTTGTCAATTAGCAAATGCCTTTTGGAAAGTTTTGCTAATATTTATAGCTCATTGCTTCTCTCTGTCAGTTCTGCTTGCTATCTACATGGCTATCTTTATAAGTGGAAAGATATAAAAACAGCCTACTAAATATAAAATGAAATATCCCGTGATGGCTTTTTTTTTATTAGGTTTATATATTTTATGTCTTTCTTGTCTTTCTACAGTGTTCTGTCGTAATTAGAGCTCATTTGGAGCAATCTGCATAAGTTGCCTGTTTCTCATGACAGTACTACCATTTAACCCAAAACCAATAAAACCATTTTCATCATTCAATCAACCTTCTTGATTTCTTGCTTTTATATGTATAATGGTGATTCTTAAATGAGATTACAGTTTGAAGATGTGTAATACACATAATTCACTTAATTTATACTATGTTTCAATAAATTTAGATGGTCACATCTATTTTATTTTCTTGACAACTGAGTATTCTATGTCTACTGGAAAAATATGATATCATCAAATATACTATGATGAAATGGAAATGGAAGATGCTGAATTCTGTTCTGTTGTATACTTTCTCCACTGCTTTAAAGCAAAGGATGTACGTATCCATTCTAGATGAAAGGTTAAATGACAAGATTTTAATTTTTTATTACTCACTTGCCCTTTTGGTAGTGGAATTTAGTAGGAGTTAATGATCTGAGGTTTTCAGTGTAAAACATCATTCTGGTTCTTTTCTCTTAATCTGTAATATTTTTTTGAAATAATTTAAGTATTTCTGAAAACTAAATGCTTTTTCTGTCAGACCAGGAACTTTATATGGGGCACAAAAGCTGATTTTAATGACTTCAGATTATTTGAATCAAGATTTAGTGGTTCAGGGTTTTTTCTGGAACACAATTCTGTGCAGTGAAGAATTCTGCAGGAACAAATAAATTATCTATTGTATTTAATGCTTTGCTGCATTTATTAATGCAACAAATATTGTATTGATTTTATGCTTTTCAAGGGCCAATATTTACAACATGAACTAAGAACCATTTTTCGTATTTCTATTGAGAAAGACAATGTGATCTATTGCACATCCATTAATGGCTTTACTGGGTGCCTCGAGACACTTATTTGGGAAACATCAGCTAACAGTGATCATGGTATGTGTGAAGGAAGATAAGCAGTGCTCTTAAAAAACATGTAATTTAATGAGTCTACTTAATGGAATTTGAAATTACCTGCTTTTTAGTAATACCCAGCCTAGCCAAATTTTATGGAGCATTTTTTCTCTCTCCCTTCCTTTTTAAAGACAGCCAGTCAGCTGCTTGTGCCAAAAGTTACCCAAAAGTTTCTTGAACTCGGTGTAAACAAATCTTTGTATACTTTACAGCAGAGCAGGGTTCTATAAGCAGACCTGGGGCTACTGTTAAGAACAGCACTCTTAATTCCCAGAGACCAGTTCAGAGAAGCAGCCAAGCCAACAACAGCAGAAGATGCAAGATTAGAAAATTAATATTCTACTGTGATTTAAATAGTTTGCAAGTATAATGATAATCATTCCCTTGCCTTTGCAAGGACGATCAGCTATATTTTATCAACCTCATAGAACAACTCACCCCTAAAAGTACTGGTTTCAGAGTTCACAGCTTTGTTTTTCTACTTCTATCCCTTAGGTTGATAACTTGACTTTGGACAAGAGGATTGAAATGAGTGGGCGGATTGGCATTTTAAAAAAATTTCCATGAATGGTTGGGATGAGTTTTAAATTTTGCCTCCAGATTAGTCAGGCTCATACCCACTTTATTGTCAAAGGTCCAAACCACCTCTGTTGCATTTAAAAGCTACTACAATTAAATTCTCTACAACTTTATGAAAGATGTGAATTTTGCCTGTATTCTTGCTATAAATTCCTTACATTACTACTACTCAAAAGTAGGGTGTTCGTTCTTCAATGTCCTTCTTCGGGTTAACAAACATCCTTGACTTTTTCCTGTATCAAATCGATATTTTTTTTCTCTGCTCTTGCCTCACTGCATGTAATATCACTCTCTTGTCACATTTATTTTACCTATATAATTTTTTTCTTTCAGTTTATCCTCTGTCCTCCCACACATTCAATTCTATGGTTTTCTCGAATCTTATGAACACAAAGATTAATTAACTATCAGAAGCTGATTTGCAATGGAGAAGGGAGTATTCTCTCTGCTTTAGTTGAATGGAGAATGAGGAAGAGAGGTTAGAAGACCTGGCTGGCAGGAGATGAATTTTATTTACAGGTTTGCTTCTGAGATTTTTTTCCCCTCCCCTTGATCCATGTACATAGTCTGACAAGGGAAAAATCATGGCAGAAAATTGAGTTGCATGGTCTACCCTCTCTACAACTGAAGAGGTGGAGTGCATTACAAGCCATGATTTCCACAAACTTTAGCATCCAGTGTCCTATGGGGTGCCAGGGGAGGTCAATTCACCAGACAGGAGAAAGACACTCTGTGAAAGTTATCACAGAGGAGAGTGGCTATCTCGATGGTTTAATCTTTGACCTCATCTGTGATGTGAGCTGTAGCTTTTCCTTAATTCTGAGACCTGACAGACACCATCAGGAGGGCTGAAAGGGGCTCAGTAAAGGGAAACCCCAGTGCAGCTACAAACATGCAAACACCTGCTGCTGGTGCAGTGTGTGCACTGTGGTCTGTGCAAGCCTCCTGCCAGCAGCTCTGGGCAGGGCAAGTCCCTCCCACATTGGGTTCAAGGTTTAGGGGCTCTTGCTAAAACACAGTAATTGTGTGCTGACTTGAAACCTGGAGAGCTGGCTCTCATCTCAGCATTACTATTTGCACTCCATTTGCCATACTAGGGTGCATTTAGCTGTAATTAACATTGGCCAGCCTGCTGTTTGCCCCTATGATGCACAAAGGCAAGGGGCTGCAATGATTGTGTATAAAAGCTACATGCATTGGAGGTGTTAGATCTGGCTTAAGCTGCAGGTTTGCCAGAATCAGGCTTTGCTTCTCTTTTACGATGATGTGTGCTTTAACAGTAAAATTAGAAACAAGCTTGAAAACTTTCCTTCAGGTGGTAATATTTACCCAATCACTTAGTCAAAGATACATTATGAAATGTGTAAATGGACTGAGCTAAAAAATACAGTCCTTTTCCCCAAAATCTCCAATTTTCTCACAGATTTTTGTAATTTTTTTTTGTTAAAAACTTGTTAAAGTTTAAACTAAATCAGTTGAAGAAATTGTATCTCTTCTGCATTAAAGAAGTGGACAAATTACAGGCCAGTAACTGTTCCTTCCTGAAGAAGGAACTTTCCTCAGTTTCGCTTGTACAGTTGTGCTTTTGGGAGTAATCATAAGTAATGATGTATAGACAGACCATTGTATTAATGACATAGACAAAGGGATCGAGTGCACTCTCAGTAAATTTGCAGATGACACCAAGACAAGTGGTGCTGCTGACACACCTGAAGGACAGGATGTCATCCAGAAGGACCTGGACAAGCTCTAGAAATTGCCATGTGGGAATCTCATGAGGTTTAACAAGGACAAGTGCAAGGCTGGGACTACCCTGGTGCCAGTCCAGACTGGGGGATGAGCTGATTGAGAGCAGCCCTGCAGGGAAGGACTTGGGGGTGCTGGTGGATGAGATGTTGAACATGATCCAGCAATGTGCACTCACAGCCCAGAAAGCCAAACGTGTCCTGGGCTGGATCAGAAGCAGCGTGGTCACCAGAGAGAGAGGGGATTCTGCTTTGCTCCACTGCTCTGCTCTGGTGAGAACCCACCTGGAGCATTGCATCCAGCTCTGGGGTCCCCAGCACAGGGAGGACATGGACGTGTTGGAGTGAATTCAGAGGAGGTTACCAAGCTGATTAGAAGGGTGGAACACCTCTCCTAGGTGGAAAGGCTCAGGAAATTAGGATTGTTTGGCCTGGAAAAGAGAAGGCTTTGGGGTGACTTTCAGTATCCAAAGGGAGCCCACAAGAAAGATAGAAAGAGGTTATTTACACTGCTATGTAGTGACAAGGACAAGAGGGAATGGATTCAAACTAGAAGAGCATAGTTTTAGATCAGATATCAGGAAAAAAATTCTTTACTGTGAGGGTGCTGAGGTACTGGAAGAGGTTGCCCAGAAAAACTGTGAGTGCATCATACCTGTAAGTATTCAAGGCCAGGCTGGGGCTTTGAGCAGCCTGGTCTAGTGGAAGGTGTCCCTGCCCATGGCAGGGGGTTGGAACAAGATGATCTTTAAGGTCTCTTCCAATCTGGGTCATTCCATGATTCTATGATATAGATAGAATCAAATATGGAGAAACAAAAAGGGAACATTTTTACTTATGTAAACTCTGTTTTCCTGAAGATGTACATATTAGTTAAAGGGATAGATTTGGCCTACCTATGGTGGGAGATATCTATCTATATGTGCCTTAACTAAAACCCCTTTGCTATGGCATTGACAAGGTCCATTCAGCATCTCTCCAGAGCAGTGTGAATGTTAGTGTTAGCAAGATGTTAGTATTTTTCTGAGACGAAACCATTATAGACCACAAACCCCATGAGGAAGATTTTTTTCTCTTTTCTCTGAGGTACCTATCCTAGCTATATTTCATCACCACAGAAATAGCATTAATAATTTTTATTCATTTAAATGGGAAATGATTTCTCAAAAGGGGAAAGTGAAAGAGGCAGAATCAGAAGAGGAAATGAAGGTTCTACCTTGATACTAACAAGACTGATTTTGAAAGTCCTGCAACTGAGTATCCCTATGATACCTGTGGTAAATGTGCTTGCTTTACCTTGTACAAGAAATCATACTGACTTCAAATGGCAGTTAATAGTGTGAATAGTCTCTACGATGCTTTTAATATCTAGTCTATTTTAAGACAAGCTTTAGCTATAAATTATGTTACAATATTAGGATTTATATAGGAAACACTTTTTTTGCATGATCCAGGTGACTGGTAATTGCTGCATTCTGCAGTAATAATAGTTTAATTTGATCGTGGTCATACTAATTTATAAAGGGGCATTGATAACCGGCTATGGCAACTTGATATGACTGAAGATAATTAATATGGCAATGTCAAAAGGATCAAGGCTCCATCATGTCCAGTGGTAGGTGACAAAACAAAACCAAGCAGGGACTCTCACACCTAAAGGACTGCTTGGTGTTAGCTATGGGTGAAAGTTGAGGTTTAAAGTGACACACACTGAATTGCTAAATAAAGTATTACTGACTAATTGAGTTTAATCCCAGGTTCTGAGCAACAGGACTGTATTTGTTGTATTATCCCCAGTAAGCATCATGTGTAGGATAGCAGTGCTGCATGGTTACTGTAATGGCCTGCCATCTAGCTGGGTGCTGCTGTACGAGGTTTTTATTGACTAAGGAAATAGTGGTGGCTGGAAGCTGTGGCCACCTGGGGTTTTCTAGGAATGGTCACACACAGGGTCCAAGGTTGAATAAAGGTATTGGCCATCTTCTCTCTGAGTGAGGGAAATACAACGTAAGGTGAGCTGTGCTTGAAGGTGGAGAGAAATGAGATACTGAATGAAGGGCATTTGTGGAAATAGCTGCAGTATGAGAACACAGGTTTTAAGCAGATGCCCAGAGCAGGAAATTATGAGACAGCATGAGAACCACCTCTATTCCTGAATTTCTGCTTGAGTGCTTCATGGTGTCAACTGGCATTAAAAATGGTACTCTTTCATACAAAGGATGTTAACATGATTTTGTGTTGGAACCTCACAGGAGACAGTGCAGAAATCTCACCCTATATCCCTGTATCCATCTTCCAGGATGGAGCCCCTCTCTCAGAGAGTGAGATCCTCAGAAGAACCTGAGTAGACATATGTGTGGTTTATTAGCTGTATAAATCTACATATGAACTCTGTAGATTAAATTAACTCTGTCACATCACTAGATCATCTCAGTAGAGTGAACCCCCCTCAGTGCAGCACCCTGCTCTGAAGAAGGCTCCTGTTCAAACCTGGATACCACAGCCAAGATGAGTTCCAGTAATTATTTTGTTAACAGTGTACCCAGAGGCCTTGTATTAATGCTCTGTCTACCTCTACTGCTGTAACCCCTCCTTATAGACCCAGGGATCCTTTAAGTCATGGTGTTACACAGGAAGCTCAAATTGAGCTGCAGCAGGAAGTGGCTGTTGGGACATTTTCAAAGTGTGGCATGAGAGTAAGTGGTGCATCACTGTTGCCTTTTCTAGGGATCCTCTAAAGCAATACTTCTGAGAGATATAATTGTGCTTTTTTTTAATGTTATTTTTAATTTTTAAAAAAATTTTTAAAAACTTTTTAAAATTATCCTGCTATTGGGGGCTGTCCTGGGCTCCACAATATAAGAAGGATTTGAAGGGCTTTAAATGTGTCCAGAGCAGGGCAACAAAGGTGGTGAGAGACTTGGAGGAATGTTTCATGAGGAGCAGCTAAGGACTTTGGGGTTGTCAAGTTTGGAGACGAAGGTGCTGATCACTCCTTCCTGGTATCCAGGGACAGGACGCATGTAAATGGTTCACAGGACACAAAGCTGCGCCAGGGGAAGTTTAGAATTAACATTAGGAAGCATTTCTCTACTGAGAGAATGATCAAACAGTGGAAAAGGCTCCCTAGAGAGGTGGTCGATGCTCCCATCCTGTCAGTGCCCTTAACAGCATGCTCTGATTTTTGGTCAGCCCTGAATAGGTGTGGTGGGTTTAGTGCTGGCCAAATTTCCAGCACTAGTCGACCCACTAGAATTATTTACTCATTTCTTGCTGTAAGATAGTGTTAGGAGACAAGCAAAGCAGGTTCATTTCCTTCCTTACAAAAAAAATTAAAAAATAAAAAAAAATTAGTACAAACCAGCACAATAGGTCAGGCAGTTGGACTTTATGATCACTATAGGTTGTTCCCAACTGAAATAGTCTATTTTAGGCCCTTAAAATCACTTAAGCACCTTTCCAAGGGAAGGTCCAATGCTGGAAGAGGAAAGTGAACAATGGTCAGGAATAAAGCAACCATATTATTCTAATGCTTGATTTGCTTTTTTTTTTTTTTAACTTTTGAGTGTCAGAAGAGAAGTGTCTAGAAAATAAATGAGTTTTATTACCATCTTCAGATTGAAAAGGGCAATCACCTGATATAATTGTTGTATCATAAACTATTTTAATATTATAAACATAAACACCTTTCATCAGGGGGCTTATTATTGCCTTCAATCTAAAGAGAAAGTGGGAAAATTTTCAAAGACCCAGTACAAATATCAGATGTGAAAGAAATCATAGTCTCATCCTCTAAGTATACCAAAATATTAGAGACTGTGTTGTTTGGAAATGATATTAAGAAACTGTGGTTTAGTTATTGGCAACTGAAGTGCTACACAATCAGATGAGACGAAGAGCTAGGGATGGTCTTTCTCTCTTCAAGACAGTTTGTTTTTCAAGAAAGGATGTACCTAGATAATAACACCAAATTATTTCTACAGGTTTGCCATCAATTTGCTTTATAGGGAATGTAAGAGCAAAAAATGTTAATTTACATCCATTTTTATAGCCATGAACTATGTAAATAATGCATCCACAACATCTAGATCTCAAAGATGTATTGTGTCCTGTCTCTTAAGTAGACTGTGGATCTCTCAGAAATCAATATATTTGCCATATTTCCCCTGTGAAACAAGATCTATCTAGTAGCTAAAGTCCAAGAGTTTCAGCCTTTGAGCAATCTCTTTATCATACCACTCCTTTCCCACTCCTTCCAGCAAAAGCATCTGATGCTGTAATGTTACTCTGCTCCACTGATTGGTTCTCCTTGGAGCAGGATATGCCAATTTTCAGGTGCACAAGCAGGGGAATTTTTTTCAATGTACAGTCCATATGCCAAAACTTCTGTTTCATCCATGCTGGATTCAGTAGAGCTCACAAATTTATTTCAGTTAGGGTAAAAATTTGAGCAACAGTGAAATTCCAGGAAGAGATCAACAAGAGTAATAATCTCCTTTTATTTCTGGTGCAATTCCAGTGGTACAGGTGCCCTGTAGAGAAATAGGAAGCTCCTATACACACTTGCCTCTCCTGCCTACCAGCACAGCATCCTTTGGCTCAGAGCTCTGCCCCAGCTCACCAGAAAGGGGGTCTAATCCTGTCACTTGTGTCTTCAGCATTTGCATAAATAAGTTATTATGCTTTTGTGATGAGGCTGGTCCCAAATTTTGCATGCTGTCCCCTGAATTCACTGCACTTGTTGGAAGCTCTGCAATACCTTTGAATATGAATAAACACATGGAGCTTTGTGTAACTACAATTCCCTCCTCTGTCTACAACATCAGAGCGAGATGCTGGAAAGCTGGAGAGGGGACCATACAATCAAGCCACCATGAGAAAAGGGTGCCCTGCTATGGGATAAGTGGAGAAAGGAATTAGGGTGTAAAGAAAGGAAGATTAAAAAATCTAGGAAAGTACATGAAATAGGATAGATATTTTAAGATATAGAAATGAAAAATATTTTAAGGATTAAGAAATTAGCATTTAGAAAAACAGTAAAGTATGTTAGGTGTTGTGTAGAGTCTGGTGCTAAGCTGTAGATGCTTTTTTTTTTGTTTTGTTTTTTTTTTTTTTTAATGCATCCCAAACAAAATGTAAAATTACCCACAACAACACAACCAAATTTTTGTGCCTGCACTTCAGGCATAGGTTCTCATACAGTAAAAGGCAATAGAGTAGAAGTAGTCTGTTAAGCATGAAAATGTCTTCATGAGGGGGTATCTGATTCCCCCTGAACCTAGTAAGTTTTAGGTGTTTGAATTCCTTTGAGATACCCATCCTAATTAACTTGCTCAAGGTCATATGAGGAGTGTGGTGAGGAGGTGAAATTTAAGTTCAGTGCTTCTGTCTCCAAGACCTTTTCCTCTCTGGGACTTAGTAAAATGTAGAGGCTATTAACCTAAGAGCTCCCTAGTTCAGGAACCAAGGAGAAGCTGGGAAACCTCATACCCAGTTGACCTAGAAGGGTTATATAAATAATTACCAGATTTAAGTTAAGGAATGTTGGTGTCTCCCTCTATTTTTCTGTTTCTCACTCCTTTCTTTTAGGTTTTGGTTGAAAGAAGGCATCCTAAGATTAATATTTTACTGTCTGCTTGGGGCGGGTTGAGAAAACCTTGGTATGCCTCTGTGCTGAACCAGAGCTGCACTTCACCTGGAGGATTATGTTCAATGAAGGGGCATAGTTCAGCTTTCTGCTTCTTTTGTCCTCCTTTTCCTTTGTACTTGAGGCTAAGACTCTGGAGCACATGGTATAACAGAAAACTATTCTGAGGGAAGCTACAGGTATTGAAAAAAAGATGCATTAAGTTATTGCAAAGGCAGAAAAGATGATGTTAAGAGGCTGTCACCTTGGGAAGAAACAAGAAGTTTGTCTTATGAAAATTTATACCATGCAGTGTTTCAGTATATCATCTGGCAAGTAATCTCCCAGAAAAATGTAGACCAGAAATTGTCCTTGTCTCACCAAGATGTATGCTAAGAGAGCCTGAGGGTCCTTGTGCCAAGGCAGGGGTGACTAGGCAAGATCATCTGAAAGCTCAGAAGAAAAGTGAGTAATGCTGAGTAATGCCCAGCACCAGGGACCCTTAGTACTAAACCAAACCAACCCAAAAATCTTATTTACTTTTCTAAAAAGCTGACAGTTATGTTAGTGAGTCTCTGTTTTGAGAGGAGATTCCTGGGGGCTTCTTCTGTAGTTTCAGGGAACATTCTGTCTCTTGTTATGGTTTGTTTTGTGGGTTTTGAAAGTACTGAATTATGTGTCCTTTAAAAACAAACAAATGAACAAAACTGGCAATTCCTTGTTTTCTTCCTTATATACATAAAATGCTTTGTTTTGCTTTATTTCTTAATAGTTGACTACAGCAATTCACTAGATGAATTATTTTTCACTATTTTCAGAAAATAGTGTGCAACCGTTGTAAATTTGGGTTGTGGTTATGGCTGCTAGTGATGAGTCTTGTGTGGAATTCACTTTATTCTGGCTGCATGAGGGATTGTATCTCCACATGAAAGATACCCAGAGTGCAAAAGGATTTATTTTTCTTCTGAAAAAACATGGGAAGGTGGATTAAAACTGTTTTTCTTCCTGATGCTGAGACCAAATTTCAGTTTGCCTTTTGCAGGTTTACACAAGTCAGATGCTTCATCAGGAGTTCGCATGTCTTTCTTGTAATTTATATATTGTCTTTGGTTAAAATTAAAATAGGATTCAGCTGGAGATGCGACCTAAGCCATCCTGCCCAAGCTTAACTAACTGGTGTGAGCAGAGTTCAAGTTACTCTTGGGAACTCCTCTGCACTGAATACAGAGAGATAGAAACCTTACCTCAGTATTGTGGCTTAATCTAAATGTAGATTGAGTAGTGGTTGCACGGTTTGAGGTGACCTGTGCCTGGTTTCCTGGTCATACATATGCTGCCCAGTTTTTGGTGTGGTTCCTTTTTGGGTGCTCTTTGGGTTTGGCTCTTTGTGACCACCCACAGTGGTGTGTGATGACACACGACACACACAGGGCTCCTCCAGGGTGGGTTCCATCTCTGCTTGCCCCTGTGTAAGAGAACAGAGGCTCTTCATGAGAACTAAAGAAAGTGCTCACACCTCACACACACAGCCCCTGCCACTTCCACCCCCTGCAGAGGGTGAAGGATGGAGGATGCAGCAGCAATTGTGAGAGCAGGCAGAGGAAGAGAGCAGCAGAGTTACTTGCATCCTGCTAACCAGGGTTTTTTAAAAAATATATTAAAGGAAGAATTTCATTTTGTAAAATGCAGGTCTCTGTTCAATGTGACCAGGAGCAAATTTATCTTGTTAGCACTTATTTACAACTGACAATTCTCAATTAGCATTTGAGCCTAGATTCTCATTTCTATAAATCCCTAATGAGAGTATAAATTACTAACGAAAGAGCTAAATCTCAGGGCCAAAGTCTTACTTCATTAACACACTAATGTAAATCTGAAGTGTTTCTGTTCTTCTGAGCAGAGTTACTTCACAATAATACTGGTGCAAATGAAATGGGAAAGGATTCTCGAGGCTTTTATAGTGGGCAGCATGAAGTGGTATCATTCTGTTTCATTTTCAAATTCTGTCTCTTAGGGAAAATGTCTCCAATGTTTCTGTAGTGTCATGCTCAAACTCATTTGTCTGATTTGTCTGACTTCAGAATGTTTGATTCCTTTAAATGTCATTTTTCTTTTTACACCTGCTGCTCAGTGAATAAAGACTGTGTGGAACCTCAAAGTATTCGCCAACTTTTGGTGTAGTCAGTAAGAATTTTATATTAATTCTGACTAGTGTTCAATTTCCAGTGACATAGGACTCATAGAAAATAGATAACAATTTGAATCTCAGAAATAATAGAAATTATGTAATTTTTGATAAATATTTAAATTTCTCATTGACTGTATCATGCTGATACATGTATGTATACATGTACATATATAATGATACATATACAATGGATCAGTCTGATAGTATCAGTAGGCTGCTGTAGCGAAGACCTAATAGTAAAGTACTGAGTGTATTGTTGATTTGATTACCTAATAAGAGTCATAATATTTGCTCGGGTGTGGTGTCTTTTATCCCCTGTAACCACTAGAAACAGAGCCATGTTAAAAGGGTCTTTTCAGAAAGATTTTTTGAAAATGTCTTTTAGGAAATCACCTAGCAAGTAATGTGTGTCCTATCAGTGTCAATGATATTGACTTTGACATAAATATAAAAAAATTCAGTCTAACATGAGCTAAAAACTCCACGATGTAGCTTCATGTGCAATTCATCATGTTTGATGTTCAAATTTTAAAAGACTGTAAGTTACAGCAAGAGTTGTATTTGAAGGCCAAATAGCAATGAAATGTGGATTACAATATTCTCTGTTATGTTTGTAAGCTTTTCTTCTTAATGATCTCCTGATCTCCAGGCTCCTTAATGAGCCTGTTCAAAGGGTTTCTTGAAAAGTATTAGGTAATTAATCAGAAATCCTAACCAATATTATATGGAGGACAAATATAAAGGAAATATTGTTATTTTTATAGAGACATAAATATAGCATCATTGTTTTGAGTCAATAACAATTTTACTATTTCAAGTTAGAAAAGTTCACATGTGTTTAATAAAGGAGAAAGCCTATTAAATATCAAAATATTGGCATAATTACAACAAAATTATTATACAGCTTTTTCATAATGGTTTATATTAGGACTCTAAACTATGAGTTTCAACAGTTCCTAAGAGTATTAGCAGTCTGTCTTGTAGAATGTTGTACATTACAAATTATTGTGCTGGATTGCAGGCAATAGGAAAGTAGGAAAATGGAAACAGATGCTTTGACTATACTGAAATGAGAGAAGAGGCACACTCTTTTAGATCTTAGGATCTCTTGTCATCCTAGGAGAAAAACAGAAGCAAAAACTCGCCGCATGTTAGCAGAAGTTACATGCATTTAACATATAACACAAAGCTTTAGTACATCAATCATAACCTGGTTTTCTTGTCCTCAGGAAGTTTTGAAGCAAGTAGAATTAGTAGAGGAAGTTGTGCTTAGCAGGAAGCTGTCTTTCTCATAGAAGGTAAGATCTGAGATACTTAGGATGAGGTTGGTCATGTAAGTTATAGTTTTTGAAGCCATTACTGTGGCTTTAGGTAAGTTTGGACTGTTTGTGTAAGGGCTCTCAGTGAGGGGATGAAGCAATGCACCAGCTTTTCTTGTGAACAGCACAAAATATTTATTTCAAACCTCTCCATGACTGAAAATAAAACATTAATTTTGTGTCACATAGTTGGCAAAAGCAGTTTCAGAATTAGGCATACTGAATCCTACGTGGCATGCTTTCTAAAGGGCTGGTTTTAGCCTAAAAACACAGTTGTCATCTTGCTAATATACCAATATGTAAACAACAAAATGATGGTGTGCAAAAATGGAAGAACAAGTATAAAACATTTTGTAACAGTTTACTATATTTCTTGTAAATACTTATTTTGTGGTGGCATACTAAAATAAACAATAGTAAGTAGAAGTGTAGCAATTTTTGTAAGCACAGTGATATCTGAATAGAAATGAGGACTGGAATTGATTCTCAAGTCTACTGTTTGCCAAGAATTAGTGTTTTGGGGGTGTATGTGTGTATGTGTTGTGGGTTTTGTTTTGTTGTGGGTTTTTTTGTGTGATTTATATTTGGTTTTTATGGAAATACACTCTGTTTAACACATGATTATCAAAGTTCAAAGTTTTGTGATTATCAAAGTTCAGACAGATTTGAAAATTAAATAAAGTTATTTTTGCATGGTGCCTGACATCTATTTTAGTTTATTAATATAACAAGGTTTCAAAAGAAAAAAATAATAAATGCAATTCTGGTCTTTTTTAGTTAAGAAACAAAACCAAATTGTAAACAACAGAAAAAAATAAAAGCAATTTTAAAAAATATCCAGAGAAAAATCCAGTCAGTAAAACTATATTTAATTTGGTATACTGTATTTAGATTTTACAGGAGGCCTTTTTAGAGTTTACAGTTTTGCATATAGCATAAGTAAATAGATGAGGGAGGATTTCTGTCAGACACCATTGTGACAGGCTTTAGTTTAAATCCTTAAGACAGATAGATAGAAGTAGATTAACTAGCCTTAGCTATTTCATGTTCCCTGTCTGAATGGAAATGTGGTTCCATGTTGAGCTAGCATGTCCTAGCAGCCTGAAGTTGTAATGTATTTACTGCCTTTTCATGCATCTTGTTTAACATTTGCTTAACACATTTATTCAAATGAGGCTGGGCATTTGTTTATCCCTTATCAAATGAAGTGGGACAGCTCTAGGACAAGAGCGGAGAGATGGTATCAGCAGAAGCCCCTTAAGGCTTTATTTTTTGTTTTTGGTGATAAGATAGTGCTTGGAAAATATCAACATCAGAAGATACAATTATGAAGTAATTTTTTAGCCAAACTTTGGGCAACTTTTGTTCTATTTCTTAACATGTAATATACTTTAAATGCTGCAAGAAAGGAAATATTCAACAACCAACGTTAAACCCAAAATCAAACTTCCATTCCCAACCATTAAACAAAACAACTAGCTCAACTCTGGGAGCATCTAACCCAATCAAATAAACGAATAAACAAACCTAAGGGCAAGGCTTCTAGATGGACTATGATTAGAGTTTAATTCAAACACTCAAAAGATAAAGTCCCAAATAATCTATCCTGACTGGCAATTGCTTGGATTACCTTGAATAAAGAACTGTGAATAAAATACAGCTTCTAACATGGTGGTGACCCATACAGGCTCTGTCCATTTCCAGTCCTTACTTCCTTTCTCCTGTTCTTTTTCATATTGTTTTCTATTCCACCCTCTGCTCATCACTGTGATCTGTATAGACAAAACCTGTACCAAATCAGTAACAGCCTTAATCACAGCTGATATTTGGTTCTGTCCTCATTCTTCAGGCATCTTCTGTTGCTTACTGTGATCTGCTTTAAGGATTAAGTGCCCAGACTTGCCCTTAGATCTTCCCACCACATCAGTAGGTCGTACAGGTGTGTCCTGGGATGGCTGTGGAAGGTAAATGCAGGATGCCTCTCTATTGACCCTGCGGGGAAAATCTGTCTGTGTAGACACAGTAACTTCCCATGTGATTTTTGCTTTGGAATGTTTACACCAAAATCTGTGCTTAAGTGTCCCGAGTGAGTGAAATGTGATTTTAAATATCAGAGGGAGAGTACTCCCTTAGAAATTACCTGCTAACCCTATAGCAGTGAGTAGTTTCACATAAACACGCTAATCTCCAGAGAGCATGAGAGGAAAAGATGTCTTAAAAATTATGGTGATTTAATTTTATTTTGCCCTAGAATGACATTCTCCTGAGTATTTGTGAAAATGAAGATGAATATGCAAGGCTACATTTGGTTGATTTCGCGCCAGATGGCCAGTTGCAGAGGCTGAACTAAGCTGAACTGATTGATTCGTTTTTGCCATATTGCATGCTGGCGTTTACCAGAGTTCACATCATTTGAATACTAACATTTTGGTGCTTTCTCTTTCTATTTATTTTTTTAAATTTTTTCTAATTTTCTTAGGATAACCTCTGCTTTCATAATGGAGTCTCCCTGCTTTCTTTTCTGCCTCAGTCTTTAAAGGTATCAGTCTTTTCCCTACCAAAGCGTTGTTTGGTTGGATTTGGGTTGGTTTTTTTTTGTTTTGTTTTGTTTTGTTTTTGTTTTGTTTTGTTTTGTTTTGTTTTTGGAGGTTTTTTTATTTCATTTTTTTTCTTGAAAAGATTTAATAAACTGCTCACAGAGAGAGAGAAAGAAGGAAATACATAGGGCAAATATGTACTGTGGCATTTTTTTTCTCCCAGAGGCTTAGCTTTCTCTTGCACTTCTAATTTATTACATGTGAGCAAAGAATACAACATCTTGCATTAAAATGGAATTCTTAAAATTTCATGGTTTCAATTTACCTATTATTTTAGGGACTGTAGAGCAAATAATTTAAATTCCCAATGTTCTAACTTTCCTGGAGATATTCCATTAAATGCTGATGAAATTAATATCAAGAGTTACACTAAAATTACACCAGAAACTTTGGGAAATTAACAGGGAAAATAGTTTCTATGTGTTTTGAGCCATTATATATATATAAAAAATAAAGAATACACAGGGAGTAGCATACCACATGTGGATGTGCACATATGGGTCTTATAAACCAGAAAAAGTGTTCTTTAGGGAGAGATTTAAAAGGCTTAATGGACATGGGTTTTCCTATTAAGTCCTGTGGGCTTTGGAGAGCTTTCAGTAAAGTTTCAGGAAAAATAATATCTGAATATATACTGAGAGAAATAAAAGTCCTTTGGCAAAAGAAGGTCTGCACTTGTGAGCTGAGTCTTTCTTTCCACTCAGCTTCAGCCATAACTCTTAAGTGTAATGTCAGGATCTACCTCTTTGTTCGGCCGAGTAATTCGCAAAGTACAATTTCTCACTGATTTCCTACTGGCGGTTTTGTAGGGTCAGAAGAAAGGGGAAGAAGTGTGACAAGAACTTTTTCCTAATGGTCAGCCCTACAGTGGAAGTTTGGATCAAAATATTGGTCAGAAAAACAAGAAGAGATGGCAAAGCCCTATATTGACAGAAGCCAGTAAGGATTTTACTGTGGACTTGAGAGATGCTGGAGTTTTTCAGAGAGGAGTATGGGGCATTCTTGTTATGCAGGACTGAAACTACAGATAGAGCCATCAGCTTAATCTCTGGTATGTTGCAAAGTCCAACCAATGCTTTATGGGGCAGCTGACCTGCATGATTGACACATGCTCGTGTGGAGCTGAGAATCCTCCAGATTACTTCAAAGCAGATATTTATGCTGGCTGGCTGCCATAGGTGAGATGATTTCTTCAAGAGCTATGTCTAAGCAGAGTAGAGATATCCTGTGTTCTCCAGTTCTACTTCATTGCAGCTCTGGTGGGCAGTTCCCACCAAAATTTGCTTAACCTGCTCAGTGAAACCATGCATGTTCCTCCACTGTGCTGGGCAAGGCAGGAGAGTTCCTTGTGCTGGGTTTCACACCTCTGCTCTGAAATGCTGGATCTTTGTGGCCTCAGAGCTCGGGCATGTCCTGCAACAGGCACCCACTAATGGGGGTGACAAAAGGGGAGGGGATTTCAAAGGACATGCACATATAGAAAAGCTGATATAAAAATATTTTTAAACTTTCTAAAGCACTATGGATTTACTCTGCAAACCCAAAATATTCTCTGAACTTTTTCAGTTGGCAAGTTATTTTACTACCTGGCACAGTGAAAATGGTAGGGCACTAAATTTTGCCATCTACCTCACCCCAAGAACCACCTGCCACTTGTGCTCAAAAAAATGCACAGTGGGATTGATACAAACTTCAACTTCTCTCAACATTGCACATCTTTGTCACCTATAACAGTTCTGTGCATCAAACAGAGCAGTCAGAAACTCAGCCTATAGGATTGAGAAGGATTAAAAAGGGTGAACCTACAGTACTTTATTGACCTAGGTCCTCACATTAACCTGATCTGATCCTTTAATTACTATGAATAGAATAGGGCTTAAAGTCCTACTTAATAACACCCCATGCTTTTTGTTCTATAAAGAGCTTTTCTATTCATGTGGCCTCTTCTTTTCAGATTTACAGATTTGTAGCAAGAAGGAATGCATGGTTTTTTTCTGGCACTCCAGGGGAGAAAGCTACCTAATGTGTTTGTGTGGGATACTGGAAAGCATAACAGCAATCTTTCAGTTTTGAAAAAGTTATTTACCAATCAATCCTCATTCAAGTTACTTGACAGGCAAAGTTGTAAGGAGAAAAGGCAACCAAAAACATAAGATCTAAATTTTTTAAAGGTAGTAGAAGGAGCTTAACATAGTTTCTATGCTAATCAGAACTGTAATCACATCAGATGCACACTTTTCCCCCTTCCCATGAAAATTTACCCCCTCCCCATAGATTCTCCTCAGAGAATCAGCATGTTACTGTAACCTAGGCAGACTATTATATACACATGTGGTCATACATATGGGTAATATATGGTGCTATAATTAATAACTGGTATTTTCTCTGCATTCAGGAAAGCAGCTGCAGCCCACTGATAAGATACTTTATGAGAATAAAATCAGAGCTGAGCATTAATAATTATAATTTGTTGTGATCAAGAACAGTGAGACAATAATTTTATTTCTTGAGACTGAACTGAAATATTAGTGGGCTGCTGAGTTAAAAATGATAAGGGGTACAGGTTGTGATTGGGAGCCTAAGACACTGTGTTAAGAGCATTATAAAAAGTAGAAACAGTCTCCCTAATTGTTACATGAACATATTGTGCCTAGCATCTTGTGTGAATGCACCCTGAGGCCAGGTTGAGGGTACAATCCAAATTTAGTTTTCAGTTAAAGATGGAATGAGTGACAGAAGAGAAGTAGAGGGTTTAGGGATTTTTAGGGGGGAGGAAGAGGCAAAAGAGAAGGAAAATGAAGAATCAGATGGGTGGAGGTAGTGGAAAGAACCAAACCAAAATAATCTCCTTCTCTTTCCGTCATTGCCTCCAGTATGATTTGCCTGAGCACACAATCCTTTGACTGTTGTAATTATATAAAGATTATAGTTGTATACTGAATTTGGAAGAGAGGGAGTGCTGCAGATATTTTACCATTTGGAAGTTTTTGTGCTTATTAAGGAACAGCCATTTCAGCACTATTTTAAGGCTAAAACTTGATTAACATGCAGCAGTGAAACTGGTCTAATTTTATTTTACTAAATTTACTGTAAATAACATGCTAGGAAAATAAATACTGAAATAATATGCTGACAGTGAAAGCGTACTTAGAGTGTTTCATTGTAATTCCTTAGCTTTCCCAAGACAGGTATTGTTAGAAGCCAGTCTGATTAGTCAATCAAAGACACTCCACTGCCTTTCTCCCCCACCTTCCACCCTCTTGAAGATAGAATAGTCTTTACTGTGCTTTTAAAGAATGAGAATTTAAATTGAAGCAAACCATGATGGTGCCAAAGCATGCCTATTATTGACAGGTTATATGAAAATGATGGCTTGAATTTATAACCCACAGACAGACAGACAGACACACAGATGTATATAATCTGCTTCAGCATTATAGTCTTTCTCTCTATTGCTCCTCTATACAGCTGTAATCTCAAAAGACCATTTATTAAATGTGAAATATTTTATGTTCCTGTAGTCTTCTTTCTTGATTGTGTTCCTAGGGCCTTGTTGGGCAATTGATTACACTGTGCACAATCCCGCTGCTTTAGGTATTAATGGCAAAAACCCCCATTGTCTTCAGGATTTAGGGCCTTTATGATTTTTTTGAAGTTCATTATATTTTGCAAGCAACTGAGTTTAAAATCCCTGATTGGAAAGACTTACCCTTCACATCTTCCTGTGAAATGTTTTACCTTTAGAATGAAAAAGCATTTGGAAACTGTAGAATGGTTTTGATCTGTGGGATTAAAAGAAATCAGTACTGAAAATGGATTCACATCATCTTCTTTTTGGGTACACGATTCTTGGGGGGAGGGGGGGAGGAGGAGAGAAAAAATAACAGCTGATTTAATATAAGTGGGCTGAATTCCCTCTCCTGGTGGGTCTTTCAAACCTCCAGTTTCTGTTCTTACCATTGCTCTGTGAATATCCCCCTCCCCTTTTTGTTAAAAGGCATTTACTATGAAAGCCTACAAAAGCAGCTTTCAATCTGATTAAGTTCTCCTGTAAAAAAATACAAAAATAGGGGTACATTTGGGTCAGTATCACCCTGCTATTCATCTGCCTTAATTTGCCTCGGCTGCTTACTAAGGATGCTGCACATGAGCATGGAAGCCTCCTGCAGTCATTACGGGCTCCCCAAAATATCATTTACAAAATTCCAAGGTGCAGCAATTACCATAGCCCAAAACCAAATTGTCAGAAGATTCTGAGCAGTTTGACTGTGGGCTCACTTCTGGCAGGTACCACTTTTCCAGCCTGACCCAGAGTGAGCTGCTGCTTGATGGATGCAGAAGGAATGGTTGTCTCCTGAAATCCACATCACTGATGATGTCTCTCTCTCTCTCTCTCTCTGTTCTCCCTTGTGCAGAAGTGGAGTGTCTGATACTCCCAGCTCTGCATCCACTGCATCCAGTGCACTCACTTCCAGAGGCTGCTCACTGACTGACCCTCAGTCAAGGCAAACCATGCCCCACCTTAATCTACCTACCTGTGGAATGGGTACAGAACAGAGGTTTCTGATAAGTTTTTGAGGGAGGTTCAATACCTGAAACAACACCTTCTCAGGTGTTGACTTTTCTCAACCCAGCATCTATATCTCTCACTTGCCCATTTATAGAAATACATACAATATTTCTCTCCAGCAGATTAATATCTGTGTGAAATACTTGTGCAACAATTTACAAAGGCACTGTGATAACACATGTAAACATTTTAACTGCCTAGGACTGAAAAATAAGTTTGTACTGGAACTGTGATTTGTTTCTGCCCTTGAAAGAATTTTGTAACCTTTCTTAATAATTTTTTTTCTTTAGTACACAGCAATGTTGAAATGTAATCTTTATTACTAAATGAATGAATGAGTGGTGTTGCTTAGGGCACAGACTAAAAAACCATTTTCCTAGGAAGCCCAAATACTGTTGCTGTTGCAGTTGTCCTGTTGTTTTATTAGCTCTGAACAATGTTGGACTACTCTCGAAATCTAATAATCTCTGTAAAGTGTCTTCCCTTGGTAGCATCTTTGATAATGGAGTATAGATTCCAAAAACACAATAAAAACATAAAAGAGGATATTATCACAGCTGCTTTCAAAAACTAGAGAAATATCCAAACAAGTAAAAAAGAGACAGAATGCATAAAAAGAAAAAGAAGAAAATATTCTAAATGTAAGTTTTTTTGTAATTTTGTGTGTGTATTTATGATTTAATCTGCTAACAGCCATGTTAATTACAGCATAGGATTTGGTGGAAATTTCAGTGCCAGCTGCATACTCTTTATTTCTGAGGAGAAAGAGAGAGAATTAATAAAAAAATATGACTTTTTTTTAATTATTAGTTGAATTATAAAAAAAGATTTTGTTATTTTTTCCCCCTAATGGCCATCCGTTGCCATCAAGCATATATAAAAGGAAAACAGTTGTTTGAAATATCATAATTATTCTATATATTCCTCTTGTTAGCTAGGCATCTTATGATCTCTGAAGAGCAGAGCTGGCCCTGGAGACAAAAGCATCTTTTGCTCTGCAGCGTGTGCGTCCCGGCGCGCGTGCATGCACGCGTGCGTGCCTGCCTGCACACGCACAGCGAGGCATGTGCACAAGGCAAGGACCTTCACGGGCTCAGAGCTGGAGAACAAACACCCATGCTTGTCTTTTGATTTTTGAAAGCAGAAAATATGAATGCTGGCCCCAGAACACCAGAACATTACAGCTCTTTTGCTGTGTAAGATATATTTTTTAAATTATGATTTTTTATGCCAGTGACTTTTACATGAAGCAACATTCAGATGTTTTATGTTTCACATTTATTTAAACAATTGTGTCTCTCTAAATATTTTCCCTGAAACCTTATGTATACAAGTAATAAAATTCTTGTATTTGAGCAGGTTCATCTGATAATAGCAATATAAGATTATCTGATTATGCCAAAATGCTGTTGAAGAAAGAAGGTTTTATTAACTGACTTTGAATGAAATCCATAACATATATGAGATTTCCCCCTTCCAAATTGACCAAAAGTTTAGCTAGAGAAGAGAAACCTTTTTTAAAGCATACATGGTAGAGTATAAAATACATTTAAATTGAAGCTAGGGAACGAATGATAACCATTAAATTTTTCTGCCAGAAATTCTACTCTCCTCTCTGACCCCTGCCACCTACCTCCCATGTTAGCATCTTGATGCAGCATCTACATGCTAACACTTCAGGCAATTCACTCTCCTGTTTTAAGCAGTGTGAGAGGTAACCTCAGTTCAGAGAGCATCCTAAGGGACAGGTTTAGTCCTGCTGCATACCATACTTATATCTTTTCTTCTTCTGTCTTTGTACAGGTCAGTAGCAGCTAGGTTCTGCCATCCGCATTAGATTTGAAACGCTGCTCCCGGTGATTTTGATGTGCATTTCACCTCGGGAAAATATTTGTTCCAGAAAGAATTTTGCCTGGCATGTTTCTATGCAGGGGCAAAGAAATGAGTGTTTGTTATGTTCCTGTAAAAGCAAGTTTTTTCATCCCTGTGTTTGCAAAGGCAGCTACCATCTAGCTCTGGTAGTAACTTTTCTCCCTCTTTGGCTGTCTGCAGGATGACAGGTCAGCAGGAGCTGTGGGCAGAGCTGTGTGCAGCTCTCTGCTTGCCAAACAGCTGCTGTTTGTGGGAGCGTTTTGCCTCAGACTGGACTCTTTCTGTCTTTGTAAGGGAAACATCAGCAGAAAGAAGGAACACACGGGAATGTCCTTTGGCCCTTTTTCTTTTGGCTCTGTCACAGTCCCACTTCTATCTCTTGGAAGGAAATCTAGGTTCTCATTTAGGACCTTCACAGGACTTCCCTGTGCCTGGTCTGAGGAGGCGTACTGGGTATTTCTGGAAAATTTTCTCGGGGCCACCACTCTGAGCTATTTGCTATTGGGCACAGCAGATTTTCCAAGCAATGTTGCCTGTAGTTCTCAGGTCATTTTTTCCCAAATATTTTCAGCAATTCAGTACGTTTCTATTTCAAAAGACCTTATTGGAAAGCATGGAAATAAGTGATTCTTATTTTGCTTAAAAACGAGTCCCAAAAGTGTTATTGCCACCGCAGCAGTTTTAGCACAAGTATTTTGGTCAAAGCATTCAAACACCTAACATTCTGCACTTTAGCAAACAACATCCTTTTCCCATATAACAAGAGATAAAGGTTCAGCATTAAAAAAATCCACAACACCCCCATTAATTAGGGGAATTCGTATTTAAAAACAATCAAACAAATGCAAATACCAAAACTATGGTTTCAGTCTGTGGTGACTAAAAATAAGGCCACTGTGGGGAGAGTGTTTTGAATGAGGTAGTGAAAATAGTTGTGTCTGGTTAGAACAGAAAACTTTGAAAATGGCTTTATTTTAAGTATTACAGTTATTTAAATCACAAACAGCTATCTTATAATTGGCGAAAAATGGGAATGAAGGAAGAATTTTGCAAACCTGACATTTTAAATTCTGGGCTATCCATTTCATATTATTTCTGACTGTACTTAAATCCTGATTTCTCAATAAATTCAACAAAATATTGGATTTTGTAAATGATATATAATTAAATATGAATTCTGAGTTCCTGCTGCAAAAGTAATTTATTTTAGAGAACTGGATTATTTTGATAAAAAATAAGCTGTTTTCAGCAGGGAAATAGTTGTTGTTTGTTACTCAAAAATATATTTACTTTAAGAAAACTTATTTTCTGTTACATAATAAAATTTCTTCAATTTAGAGTCTTTCTACCCCTGCTCTGAAAATATTTTGCTCACTTCTGTTAGATTTAGTACAGGCACACAGATTTGCATTCTTATATATTTCCCTCGCAGCAATTTCCAGGGCCTTATTCTGTAGCTTCTGAGTATACTTTCAGCAATAAATTAAAGGCTTCTGAAATGGACATCGTTTAAAAAAACCCAAATGACAATATGGTAAAAGAATTCATAAACTATTTGATCTGCCTAAATTTGTTTAGATGCCATTGAATTCCCACTAATAAATGGAAACAGTAGCAGCCACACTTGTTTTTACCAGACAAATGTTTTCTCGACACTTGGGATCTAAGCTTGTCTTTGATGCTGCAGAATTGCCCTATTTGGAGAAAGGACTGCAGTCATTGAAGGGTTAAAGTCAGTTTTGAATTTGAGTTAATCCATATGCTAATCTATTTTAAATATCCCTGCATAACTACCATCATATTTTTAGCAGCACAGTTTGTTGCTCCAGTTGCCAGCTATTTTTGATGACACAACAAAATAGGGCAGAATTTATTTCTAAGGTTTATTTTGGCCTCTAACTTTAAAAAGAGCAAAATACCCCCTTGTTGAAGGATATTTTTGATTTGAATGGTCTATACCTGACCTCTGCAATCATCCAATTATTGTAAGCAGTGTGATGGGCCCAAGGTATTAGTGCTGAGAACGTTCCTGTTGTCCCTCGGGTTAGGGATTGTTTGCAATGATCACCTGTCCTGATTTGAAGATTGCATGACAAGACACTATTAAAGTAAGGGCAAGGAATTCAATTTCTTGATGTCATTTTGCCTGGCCTGGTTTTGAAAATAGGTCACTGTATGCTATCTGGATTTGTATATTATAACAGCACCTGCTAGCATTTTTGTAGTGAAGGGTCTAGCCGTATTTTCATTATAAACCCCTATTTTCAGGGGTTTATAGACTGTAACTTGATTATAGAAGGAAGTTTCTATCTAAATGTTGCCATGCAAGGTCTCTTCTAAGGAACATGGTTTTTACCCTGCAAATCTTAATGGATACATGTTCAGACATTTCTGCCAGAGTGAAAAATGAAAACGTATTTTCAGCTACAATTTGGTATTGATAGTGGATTCCTTTAGAATAAAAAATACCATGCCATATTTATCTTTTAATTAAAATGATACTTAAAAAAGCTGTGTTTCTAATGCAAGTCTTAATAAGAATCTGAGTAAGTATAGGTTATAAACATTGGTGACTGGGCATGTATATTTTAATTATGCAAATCCACAGTAATAAATGCCCTTATATAATGGAAGGATTTAACAGGGTCAAAAACTGGTTGTTTGTAAAGGTTGGTAAATAAATCACATGAATCTGAATGTCGAGTTTATGTTTATCTACTCATTTACACCACTTTTTCCCATAATGTGGAATTGTTTCTGAGGGAGCCAGCATCACTCTGTGGCCTAATATTTTAAATCGTGAATAGATTCTTGCTTACACAACTGAATCAGCACAGCTGTGCAAATGTGTGTATTTAACACTGATTAAATGCTTCCACTTATACATTAAAAAAACCAAACCCAAGTGCCTTACTACCACAAACTGTAGGTTTTTGCAGAATAGCTGTGTAGTTGCATTTCATCACCTGCCATACCCTTCCTTACATGTTTTACTTTTGTTTTTTAATAAGATCAGGAGCAGCCAGGCAGCCGTAGAGAAAAATGGAACTTCTAAAACAAAGATAATAAAACATGCTTGAGGAACATGAAAGGATAGTCTGAAGACTGCCGATGTAAGGAAATTCAGGGTTAATGCTGCGTTACTTCATTTTGAAGTCAACCCCATTGCATCTGTTTATTGCAGGGGTCTTCAAATAGACAATTGCACAAGGATGTGCTGGAGGATGCTGCAGCACCCGGTGGGCTCAGCCCAGTGCCAGACTTTCAGATGGTTAAATGTAAAACTTCCAAATATTTTTTGGAGGGGAGAGGTGTAAGGGAGAGGCAGAGTAAGAGGTTGGTCCTGGCCAGCATCACTGGTTGAGGGGGTCAAGGCAGTACAAAAGAGACAGGCACTCCAGCACCCAGGGCTGTGCCTCATTTTGCCTAGATATCGAGATTCCTAGAGGAATTATTTTTACCTAGTCCTCGAAATACCCACTGATAAACCAAAATCCTCCATCCTTTGCAGAGCCAACAGTTTGCTACTTAAATAGGTTTAGACTTCATTTTAATGGAAGTGAAACATAGTCAACGGAGGCAAATTAAAACCATATAATTTTGTAATCTTAGTTTAGCTATAATTGCGGCAATAAAACAGTGGAAAGAATAATTGGGGAACATATGTTTGTGAGTGACATTATCTAGGTGACTTCCCTTTTACGGCGCTGCGCTGCTGTCCTATTTGTCTCCCCCTCCCTATGCATTGGAATGACAAACCTGCGAGCCTGGAGTTAATGCTGATTGCGGCAGCTGCTTACACACCGAGTCGCCATGGCAACCGGGGACGTTGCCACGCAACCGTATTCTTTTAGGGACAGGGAAAATGCCCAAAGGCTTACTAAAAATACATGGAAGGGGGGGGGGGGGGGGGGGGGCGATAA